>OZ007575.1:5148427-5170927 GCA_963931925.1 Onchidella celtica
CATAATCATAATAAAAAGGTTACACCTGAAAGGAACAAGTTAATATTTTGGTTACGCCCATTTCTGAATCTGCACAGCGCAGCGGAATGTTTCCATTACCTGGCTAACTGATTTCATTGAGTTGTGTTTATTTGTTTTATTTTTTAACTGCCTCACGTGATTGTTTCATAAACCACACAACAGAGGTCATGGTTGTGTGTAGCTTTGTATTTATGTGTGTAGCACTTTATGCTTGAGCATTTGCAAGTATGCGTTTTTAAAATGTTCCTGTATGTCACACCTTTGTCATTTGCACGTTTTTTTTAAATTTGGTTTTCTAAATGTGTCTTTTTAATAGCCCCAGATCGTTGTTTCAAACACCGCACAAGTCAGGGTCATGCTTGGGTGTATTCATATTGTGTGACAAATGTATTCTTCAGGGTATGCTAAGATAAACGTCTGCTATATTCATTATGATATTTTTGCTCTCGTATGAGTTTTTTTATATTTTTTATATAAACATATTTTCTATCATATCAGCCCATCTCTCCGCACATTACTCTCCCCAACAGAAAGAAACGCTTTATGAATCTATTGCAAATATTTACTATTGGATTTTTCCTTTTTTTTTTTCATTGCTGTCAGACTCCCCCGACTTTCTGAATTACTTTTTTTTTAAACGAGCATAAAAATATATCAATGACTCAATCTGGGAACAAATTGAAAGTTTGGTCTATTTTGTCAAATACTGTCTTCCTTTCTGCCAATGTACCGAAGTAATTATGACTGTGTAGTCCGAATTAGTCATGAATGCTTTTGGTCATGTTGACGTCATCAGCATAAAGTACGAAAGATCCCCATCTCAGGGCACCCCGTTCAGGTTCATCGAATCTTTCCTCAGCATTTTTTTTCATTCCCTTCAGGCTATTAGAACAATGAGTCAAGTCTGTTTGACGACTGTCTTGACTCTAACATGAACCTCCTTTGAATCAACTAGCTAGACAGAAATGTTTCAGTCCTGCCACTGTTCGTGGTCCCATTTAAATTCATAGTCCTCAAAACCGAGGTCAAACAGAATTGTCTCAGTGAGCTGTGAGTCTCTGAAAGAGCTTCGTCAGCGTAGCCTGCACTTCGTTCAGCAAATCTTTCTCCATCATTTTATTCCCATTAGAATTTGTCATTCACCCTCTGTGAACATTCCCATGTGCCGGGTTTGACGTCACACGTGACTTTTAGTCTCGGTGTCGCACTCTCTAGATCTGCTCTCGTTAAACAGCAAGGCTTCAACAGTCCTCTTTAAACTTTTGTAACAACTCATCTAACTCGGTGAATGTACTTGACATTTAGGAACAAAAGTGCATTATATATGGACGGTATTCATTTACGCCTTTTTGTATCGCTGTACGTTGTATTTAGCGCAACTCATGCATCACTGTACCGGGCCTAGTACAGGAACATTTTTGAATAGCTAGGTGGGCTGTTTTTTCGACTTGGAGACTTGAAATGGTGGGGAAGTATTTCTTTAGTTTGCTTTGTGTCTCTAATTTCATCCCCGATCCTTTCTTGTCCATGAACGATTGGGCCTATGACATTATCATTTCCTGCGATGTGTCCACTATTAAACAAGCTGTTCATAAGCAAATTTCATGACAAATGGAAGACTGACTGGGTGCGCTGGGCATTAACGGGCAATGGGAGCGCAATTAGACTTATCTAAACGCAAACAACAACAAACAAACAAACAAACAAACAAACAACAACACAATGAACCTAAAGAAACGGGCAGAGTGAAGCAGAATGGGGGCTGGGGGAGTGTTGACCAGGAGAGAAATTCAAACAGAGAAAGGGGGCGAGGGGGGGGGAGTGTTGACCAGGAGAGAAATTCAAACAGAGAAAGGGGGCGAGGGGGGGGGGAGTGTTGACCAGGAGAGAAATTCAAACAGAGAAAGGGGGCGAGGGGGGGGGGTGGACCTCCAAACTAGGAGAGAATGTAATCTGTTTACTGTGAAATAAGATCACATGAAAATTTATGATCCATTGAAATAATGACTTAATTTTTTTCATGTGGCTGCAGTTAGTAAAGAAATTTAGTTTATAGACTTGTTTCAGTAATTGACACTGTAAACGTATAACTGTGACATCATTATCAGATGTCAATTCAAAATGGGGGCAGGAATGGAGGGAATCTGGGATCACAGAAAAGCTGGCCAAGGACTCTGAGAACCATTAGAGTAGAAGACAATTAGGCCTGGGACAAATTTCTTCCCGACAGCCTGTATAGCTTGCACATTCATACGCCTAACACTGTTTGCACTCGCTCTGAAGTCAAAAATACACTGGTCACTAAAGCAATAGTATCATCTTGTCTTCAAGCGATACTTCCTTCTGCTAAACCTTACGCCTTCCCAAGTCTCTTTACCTGTTCAAAAGGACGTACCATTTAGTTCTTTGCCCGAGGACGCGGGGCCGGCTTGTTAGCCGTTTGACTTCCGTATGTCAAATATTCACCTCTAATTGAACACGAGAAGGGGCGAGGAGGGGGGAAAAGCCACCTTGGTCCTTAAGGAGAAATTCATTAACCACGGAGAGTTGGATACTAAAAAAACAAAACCCCAAAAAACCCAGCTGGTTAATGATAAATGAATTTTGGAAAGGGATTAAAGTTTTCATTTTTGTCATGTTTTAGTCTAAACCCGTACTGGACGATTTTGACTGGCCGACTAGTACGATAAGTGACGTCACAATATTAAGTCAATGATATCCAACATTGATTGGTGCCCGAGGTGTAAATCAAATTCAACGTCATGACGTCACCAGCCAACTAGACGGCCAGACAAAATCGGCTGATGGACGGCTAGGCTAACCATTGAGCGATGGATATTGAAAAACAACAACAACAACAACAGATTAATGATTAATGAACTATGGGAAAATGGTTGAGATTTTTGTTCTTGCAGGTTGTCTTTTAAGAGAGGAACATTTTATTATGAAATCTCATGCTTTTATTATGTCGGCTGGAGAAACAAACTGAGAATGTCCTCAAGATGTCCATGAGACAATTATGATCATCCCACAGCGAGTCGAGTACCACTGGCAATACAGATCAAGATTACGGCGTCCGTGGAGGATGATTTTCATTTTATCTGTCCATCAATCTGTCTGACTGTCTGCCTGTCCGTCCGTCCGTCTATCTATCTATTTATCTATCTATCTATCTATCTATCTATCTATCTATCTATCTATCTATCTATCTATCTATCTATCTGTCTGTCTGTCTGTCTGTCTGTCTGCCTGTCTGTCTGTTTGTCTGTCTGCCTGTCTGTCTGCCTGTCTGTCTGCCTGTCTGTCTGCCTGTCTATCTATCTAATCTAACGGCCTCACATTGCTAACTTTTCCTGTTCTTGTTTTGTTTAAAATGGGTTCAGAGAAAAAATAGCAAAACCATATTGCGAGGGTTGGCTGGTTCTATTCTACCCAGCGCTATCTGAAATTGTTTACTCAAGTCATCCATCAGTTGCAGGTTTGATGAATGAATTTCGTGTCTTAAGATACGGTAAAATGTCAAGCAAAAATTGATTGTTCAAGTCTCAGTAGGTAGAGATTGATACCTTGTAAAAAAAAAATCGGTATAATTAATCATAATTATGCTAATTTAGAAGACAGACATAGGTGAGCCCGTAGTAAAGAACATTAACAGATCTGAGACCACTGACAGTGCCGTCCATTGTGGTAGAGACATTCATTCATTCCCATGTTGCTTAGCCAGAAGTAACGCAGCTCCAGCACAGCAGATAGTCAAAACAGTTATGATGCAAAATTTGATGGTCACCCCTGCCCGATTTGGGGGGGGGGGGGGTGGGGGGGGGGCGCTGGCTGTAGAAGAAAAATCAATTTTCTAATTATACCGTGAGCATTATTATGCTGGTTTGAGACTTGGGTAGCTTTTTTTTTTTTTTTGCCATCAAGGAGGCCGGTTGTGGTCAAACCATAATTTTGTTTTGGATTCAAATTGTATTGTAAATGGTTATATTATAATAAATTGAGATCACATTAACTATTGACTTGGTATTGTGGATCATTGAGATAATAGACTTTAGAGAGATGACCAGTGACGTTAATAAATAAATGGACATTTCACAATGAATATTGTGGCGATTGCACTCTGAAACAGCGACAGATTTGTAGGGACAGATTGCAGTGAAGATTGGACTTTCTTGAGAGTGAAAAAGTATGCATGCTGTAGTGAGTCAAACATGCGAGTAAGTACGAACGCCACCAAAGCGATTATATGTAATGCTATCTTTTATTTCCATGTGGATCTCTTCCCACCCCCGTCCCACACCCAAAACGCCAAAATTCCCCCCCCCCCCCGGGTTAAAAATCAGTGCATTAGTAAGTACATAGTCACCTGGTGATTGAGTTTGCCTATCACTTGCAAGGCGAAAAAAAAAGCAGGCCAAGAGGTCAGTGCAAAGTGGGAATGTGGCGTTCGGCATCTGTGGTTTTTTTTGGTCAGTTTTACAGTATGTCGTTATCGCCTGTGAACTTTGACTCTGGTAGGTCTGTCACTTGTGGCCCCGGGGCTCCGAGGTGGGGGCGAATCCGTGAAGTTAGGGGTCAAAAGATCTGCAAGGTTTTTGGTTGTTTTTTTTTTGGAGGGTGGGGGGGGGGGGAGGTTGAAAAGAAGAAGGCAGGATGCTTCATAGTGGTTGTCAAACAGTTCTTCCCACCAGGTTACGTTAATCTAGATTCTATGTGCCCAGTGAATATTTCCCACAGATTTAGGGTTAGCGTTAGTGTTAGGATAGGAAGGCAATGGATTCACCAGAGCGCTTTCAGTCAAAGCCTGTTTCATAGTACTCTTATCAACTGGCATAGAACAATATGACCAAAGGAGTATTCATTAAAATCGATTTGAAAAGCGTGTTTCCAAAATTGGGTAAGTCAAATTTTGAATGAGGTATCTCCCCTTTTAGATGGACATTCAAAATTAGTGTA
Source organism: Onchidella celtica (assembly GCA_963931925.1). NCBI lineage: Eukaryota > Metazoa > Mollusca > Gastropoda > Systellommatophora > Onchidiidae > Onchidella > Onchidella celtica. Next base: position 5,153,405 of record OZ007575.1, read on the forward strand.
AGACACTGTGGAAGTGTTCACTTAAAACTCAAAAGTCTTCAGCTAAAACTTGGTGGATAAAGACGGGACATAGCAAGTTTTAACTGAACACTTACACCGCGTTTTACACTCATTTTGAATGGGGGTGTCGGGGTGGGAAGAAAAGGGTTTCTTCATCTAATACCAATAACGCACGTCAGTTCTGTGTCGGTTTTGACTTAAGACTTGAACTTCTTTTGAATCAAATAGTGCGACAGAATTGTTTTAGCCTCACTCATGCGCGAGATCCCGTGCAACTGCCCAGTCCACAATACCGCGCACCGAGGCAAAACATACTGGACGCTGTTTTGCCAACGATCTGTATTTGTATAAAGATGAGCTTTAGACGCTCAACCTTTTCAGCTGTGGTATGTAGCGGACTACAAACTTTACAATGAACTCTTGTGTGCTATAGAAACTCGCCGTAAGCCCTTTGCTTTCTTGCTTCGTCACCTGTTGAGTTGTGTGCCTCTCTGACCTCTGATCTCCATTCATCTTCTCTGGGCCGTGATCTTCAGCTAACAAACAACCAACACTCATCATCTACCCAGATCAAAACCTCTGGCAAACGAACAAGACTATAAATACAAAAACGCCTTCGATGTTTGTATTTACTTTGCTGACCATCTTTTAAACATTTAAGTGGTGCAAAACTATTGGACCAGGGGAAACAGGGCTTCTCAAGTAGGCGTGGAGTGAATGAATCAAATGTTGGTTTATATAACCACTCTCCCCGGCCTAAATAGTCAGTCCAGAAGAAAGAAGTGTAAAATTGCTAGAAGAAGATTAACTTTATACAATGATTGATTAGCACTGCTGAGGTACCCGGGGTAGCCTGAGATAAACCCGTTGCTGCCCCCTCCTCCTCCCCCCCCCCCCCAATTCTTTCTCATCCTATATGTTACTTCATGTGTCAGGTTTTTTATTATGACATGAGTTATGAATTAGGACATGTTCATTTTGCAATAATACGTAAGATGTGACTCTCATGGATGTGCTCTGTGAACATGAATTTCTCTCATTGGAGAATAAAGTGATTCTTACCTATATCTTATCTTATCTTTATCTTATCTTATCTATATCTTATCATATCTTATCTTATCTTTCTTATCTCATCTCATCGTATTTTGTCTTATTATTTTATCTTTATCTTATTTATATCTTATCTACATCTATATCTTATCTTATCTTATCTACATCTTATCTAGCTTATTTTATGTCTTATCTTATCTATCTTAATTTGGTCATATCTTATCTTTTTCTTATTTTATCTGTATCTTATCTTATCTTATCTTATAGGCTTCCATACACATTGGTGCTTTTTTCTTTTGGTGTTTATTTGTTTTACACATGGACCACCGGAAAACAAAATTATCGGGAAAGTTGTTTTTCTAACAAATTGTAGACAGTACGTCATGTTGCAAAAACTTTCATAGAATCATCTTTCTTTAGTTTGAATGTAAATTGTGTTGAAAAAATAATGTTCAAGTGAATTGATGTAAAAATGAGACGTGCATGCTTGACCCCAATTGGGAGTTGTCTTTGATTGATTGTTTAGCCCTTTCAACATCTGAAGTTTCACAGAGCATTGAAAGGTAGTGCAGTGGGCGGGAATATAATATAGGCCTAAGTTTTCAATTGTTGTCACCCTCCATCAGCCAACAGAATGATAATGAAGTTCATTATTTGAAGCGCGGTTGAATTTGCATGTCGTTTTTCAGTCAGGCTTACCGCGCAGATTGATGGAGGAGATTTCGTGAACATCAAATACACCAACGCGCAAGCACACAAACTCATACACACACACTGCATACACTTAAATATAATTCTGCACAGTAGGGTCTATACTTAACCATGTTGAAATATTGGCTGATTATAAGGCACTGAAATCGGTCTTTTAAAAAACAACAGGTCGTTGGGATGGGGGTGCATCCATGAAGTTATGTATCCGATCTCCCCCCTCCCCCCCCCCCCCGCACGTACATGGCTTCACCCCCCCCCCGTACTTTATGGGTGGCACCATAGAGATATCTATTAACCACGGCTATTGCCCACATATCCCTTGCTTTACTTAGCCCGGTTGTGACATTAATTAGTTGTTAAGTACTATCTGGTGTCCTTGTTTTTGCAGCTGAGGACTGGTTTGGCGCTACATCTCTTTCAGTAGCCAATTATCTTCTTACAAACTTACCTGTTGAACTGTGTTTCGTTGTAGCCAATCACACACAGCTACCTGTTCTCTGTTCGCTGTTTTCTCTCTCTCCCTCAGGTAGCCTCTCCTTACCTTCATAAGTTTAATCCTCAACTTATCTGGCTGTGAGTTTCTGTTCTATCTATCTATCTATCTATCTATCTATCTATCTATCTATCTATCTATCTATCTATCTATCTATCTATCTATCTATCTATCTATCTATCTATCTATCTATCTATCTATCTATCTATCTATCTGACTATCTATCTATCTATCTATCTATCTATCTATCTATCTATCTATCTATCTATCTATCTATCTATCTATCTATCTATCTATCTAGCTATCTATTTTTTTTATCTATCTATCTATCTATCTATCTATCTATCTATCTATCTATCTATCTATATGTCTATCTATCTATCTATCTATCTATCTATCTATCTATCTATCTATCTATCTATCTATCTATCTATCTATCTATCTATCTATCTATCTGTCTATCTATCTATCTGTCTATCTATCTATCTATCTATCTGTCTATCTATCTATCTATCTATCTATCTATCTATCTATCTATCTATCTATCTATCTATCTATCTATCTATCTATCTATCTATCTATCTATCTATCTACCTATCTATCTATCTATCTATCTATCTATCTATCTGTCTATCTATCTATCTATCTATCTATCTATCTATCTATCTGTCTATCTATCTATCTATCTATCTATCTATCTATCTATCTATCTAGGTTTGTCTGTCAACTCTCCGGCACACCCCCTCCCACCACCTTGCATTTTCTAAGTCGTCTTTTCCCATGACGTTTGATCTGTCGATCTGTCATTCATGCATTTATATGAATACGCCCATCAGTCCATCACTACTTTTGTTGCTCTCATAGCATCTCTGCTAAGTCTCTTGATATGGTCTCCATTTTAACGTATGTATGGAAAGGAGGCCTAAACAGTGCTGGGAACGCTTACAATTAAGTAAAACTTGAGCATTTCATTAACCCTATTTTACCTTCGGCTGGGGGATGTTGTGATGAAAAGAGTGAGTGCCCGGAGTCTGTCAGGCCCTGAGTGTTCAATGGGGTTAAGCCAGTGTGCTACACGCAAATGAATCACACAGGAACGGGGCAGCACTTCTGACGCGCAAATCAAATACCGTAACAATGTTGAATTACTCACTTGTCACACAGCGGTATCGTGGCATGTGTGCTGCGTACATAAATGTGTCCCAAAGCTAAAGCTTTTATTGTATACATGTGAAGTTGGACCCACAGCCGGGGTGTCTCGAAACTTGTACACACAAATCATTTGCTAATTCTGCCTACTACTGTCATCGACCAATAGTTTTCTAAGGCTTGGATACCTGAGACAATGACGACGGCTTTCCAGAAATAGATTATAATTATTAACTTCTTTGGGGCGTTCAGGACTATGTAAGCTCTAAATACCAAATTTCCTAGACCACTTGGCACTCGCCGCCCAGAGACCTTGGCAATGTAATGTCATTTCCCCTTCAGAGCAGCAGCGCTACTGTTGTTTACAACTTTGTTGAACTACGTCATCATCAGCGTCTGGCCCTAGAGCTGTAGCCATTAGTTTGAACACATGCGATAACTCAAATAATTAACGCTTTTGTACGGAGCATAGGGTATTTTACATTGTCAGCAATTGCTAAACAGTGCACACAACTCAGTGGTTTCTCAAAATCGCTTTGTCGTCAGACTGCGCTCCCCTAATATCATTCAAAAATTACACATCTGCTTTCTTTAATTTGTATTATGAATTCTGGTTGTATCGTAATTGACACTGTATTCATAAATATTCGATTTGTGTACATACAGTTTTGAGACTCTTTCTCTCTCTCACTTTCGCTCTCTCTCTCTCTCTCTCTCTCTCTCTCTCTCTCTCTCTCTCTCTCTCTCTCTCTCTCTCTCTCTCCGTCTCTCTCCCTCTCTCACTGGACAGAATTCTTCTAGTACAACGCAAAGATTCTCTCTTTTAAGGCTGTGAAACGAATCGAATCCTGTCAAAGCAAATTACTTTTTCCTCCATTTAATTTTTTATTTCGTATGCCTTGATGAGCTCCCAAAAGACATCAGTGCACGAGGAAATTTCAAAGTTGAGACACACCGGCCTTCTTTGAGACCAGTAGCACGCCGAGTCAGGTCTTTCTAGGCCACACGGTTTAACGTGAAATATGGACTGTAGAGATAAAAGGTGGCCTCTGGCACTGATGAGTCTGAAACAAGGTAGTCGCTGTTGCTGCTCCAGGCGAGCCAAACTGCCTCGGAAACAGAGACTTCGTGCACTGAGTCAAACGGGACGCAAGATCAACTTGGCTTGGAGTGCTATGTGTCTTACAATCTCCTTTTTTTACTAAACCCTACTGCCCTCTTAAGAGGGCAAATTTTTTCCGGAAACAATTTCCCCGCTGCCCGCTTAAGAGGGCAAATTTTTTCCCGGATACAATTTCCCCGCTGCCCGCTTAAGAGGGCAGAGTCCTTTACCTTCTACAAGACGCGTCGGCACTACTGGTGGCCTCGCAGGGATTTTTGTCAAAATCATGATGTGGGCATGCTACGTCTTCATACACTTACCTTCACTTTCCTTCCAAGTGTTACTGTTCTGTTTGTTTGGTGTTTCTGTCCCCAGAGTACCACATATAAAAACTGGCCAATTTTGGCCAGGAGTCCAGGGATATAGGCATGTAAGGCCGCCAGTGTTCAAAGGGTTAAAGCGATAAGAAAAATTGAGTTTTGTAGTGTTAGACAAAGTCTTAATGGGCCAAGAGACGTTGCTCACATTTTGAAATGTACAGTACATTCTCAATCGCTGAGTTTCTCTCGTATCTGTTCAGGCCCATAGCGCACGGAGACAAGTCTGTTTTGCCGCAGTTTTGTAGACAGTGGATTAAACCTGGACCTCGCCCTCTGGTGAGACGGGCACAAATCTGTCTTGTTAGTTGATTCAAACGGAGTTCAAGTCTGAGTCTAGACCGACGCAAAACATATGTGACCAGGCACGCCACTAGCCTTAGACTAAAAAATATACTTATCTGCCTAGACCTAAGAGAGTTAAGATACCCGACCAATGTTACTGAACAGTATGTGAGGCCAAGAACGTGAACATTATCGATTGATCCCGCTTGATGTGATCAGACCACGGCTCAGTGAGCGTATTTTATTGAGCCAATTTGACTCTGAGTGAGTTTGTATTTATACTGTATAAATAATGAGGAATTTATGCAAGTGTAAGGCTTTGAAAGCTGCTCTAGTTATGCGCTAGTCAGGCATGAATAACGCTAAGTTTTACTGGGACCGTTTTTCACCTTTTCTAAATGGAAGAACTTTTAATCATAAAATCCAGTGAGTGTGTTAAATTAGGCTGGTGGTGCACGAAGACAAGACTGTTTCGCGTCTGGTTTGTCTCAGTGTGCCAGGTCTGTCTTTCCCCCATCTGACTCAAGACAGTTTTGAGGATCCCCAACTGGTAGGACAGACCTAGTTTTGTCTCGCCAGTGCGACAGGTCAGGTTAAGCTCTGTAGTTCACAAGTCACACTCAAACTAAGACAAAACAGACGTGTCTGAGCCCGAGCAAGCCTAACTCAATATATACACTTAACTTTATTTTTAAAGTTTCTTTGATTTCATAAATAAAATTATAAGAATTGACTTTCAGGGAGTTACATTCTCTGTAATGTTCGAGTAATTTGAATTAGCTCTGCGATCTTCACTTTTGTGTTGGAATGTCCGAAATTTCTACACTGTAGAAAAAAAATCATTCCTAAAAGTGAGCAGTCCTAGGTTAAAAAAAAAAGATGCCCCGGCCTGGCTTGGAACACAAGACCGGACCCATAATCTCCCACTGATAACCGTAGATGCTAGCCGTTGCGCCATCGCAGACCGGGATACGCGGGAGAACTTTTCCATAGTAGACCTCACGAAACCAAGAAACCCTCCATCTGCGAATAAGTGTGCGCATATCATGCATACATTATCTTGTGAACAGCTGCTGGTGTGTTGTTACTGAAAAATACCAGACGCTGAAATTAAAAAGCCAGTATGGTTTTGTACATTTCAGTTCTAGGATTTTAATATTATCATAATTATTACGGACGACTAAATATAAAAGGCTCGCTGATTTATCATACTTATAATGTTGCATTAAATGACTGCTTTGCGTTACACAATCTGGTGCATTGTGTGTTCGTGCATTCAGCGTGTCGCTATGGAGATGATCGGTAAACGTTTGTAGACACGATTCATTGCAGGCAAAGACACGAAACATCGATAATTCAATTCAATCATTAGCTGAGTCAGGCTGCTGTGTATGTGTTTGTCGGCGAATCGGCCATGTGACTCAATGAGTTTAAGCAAGAGTTCAACAATGGATCGAGGGCGGTGGTAACCGGGATATCGTGCTCGGCGGTCACAAAACATGAGATATATTTAAGACAAGTATGATAAATACCCAATGACAAATCACGTACATCGTAAATGGATCAGAGCAACAGGTGTTGAGAAGTGGCTCCATACTGTAAATATGATTAGCACACCTATTTCCAGACACTGGATATTGACGTGTTGTGGACAAAGGTTGTATGTGCCAGAAACATGATCTTTCAGTAGGCGTAGAAAGTATTCTTGTGTGTTTAGGTCTCTGTTTTTTGGATGATCTCCAGCCTTGGCGTTTGCACATTTGCTGTTGTTGTTGTTCTCTTTCTTCCTTCTGTTCTTGTTTTTGTCGATGCTGTTTGTGGTGCTTCTTTGTTTTCCTAGCCTTTCTTGTTCTTGTCCTCTTCATGGTCTTCTTTTCCTTCTCTTTGGCTTGTTCTTGTCATTTTCATGGTCTTCTTTTCCTTCTCTTTGGCTTGTTCTTGTCATTTTCATGGTCTTCTTTTCCTTCTCTTTGGCTTGTTCTTGTCCTCTTCATGGTCTTCTTTTCCTTCTCTTTGGCTTGTTCTTGTCCTCTTCATGGTCTTCTTTTCCTTCTTAGCCCTGAAAAGGGCCCCTAATGGGTTCGTACAAGGAATTTTGCGTGGCGCCTTTTTTTTTTTAATCATTTATTATCTTGTTTGTGTATGCGTGTATGTGTGTCTGTATGTATGTGTGTTCAGATTCTACTTTATGATGACCAAAACAAACCATAAGTCGTAGAGAATTATAAGCCCGATAGAGAAAATGGAGCACATATTTTATTCTGTGAAACGATGCTAAAAAGTGAATTTGACATAGATTGGCATGTACTTTTTTTGTTGTCTTTTTGGTTTTACTATCTTTTGTTGTTGTTGTTTTTTTTACTGTACCACGACAGAACAGTGTAGAACTATGATAGTATTAGACTATAGGTCTCGTGGTGTGCAAACTTTTTGGTGAATTTCTTCATTTCCTGGACATTCATTAACTTATTTTGCCCTTGTGATAACTAAATATTGTACATGTAAATAAGCATGCCCACTGGACTGTGTACCCAGTGTGTACTTTTTTACCTCGTGCATTAACGCGCACGTGAGAATGAGTGATGGCCGGGTGACAGTCACAACGAGCGCTGTGTGCTGGAGTTCTACGAGTGTTTTCGTAGTTTTGTCTATGGACGTGATCTCATTATGCATCAGCCACACACCTAAGCCAGCTGTGGATGTCGTTTACGTTATCAAACACTCACGATACAACACAAGGCCATAACGACAGGGCAGAGATAAATGGCGTGATAAAATGACTTGGCACGCAAATTTGTGTCGGAATCTCGTATTTGCATCGCATAATCTGGTTTTCATACACCTGTAAACTACAGATGTGTTGTTCATGTACGACAGTAATGTGGTAACTGAGAGGCTATGTTTAAAAAAAAAAAAAAAAACGGCTGAAGGTACAATCATGAAACTTTTGTACTTGAAAAGTAATGGAATACGCTAAGTTTTTAAGGAGCTAGTTTTTAAATCGCATCGGGATCATTCCACAATAACATCTGATTTTGAGTGTAAAAGCTCATCAGGGCTTGGAATATCCATTCGATATTTTCAGTCATTATAATTATCAGACATTCAGAAGAAATTGGATATTGATATTGTCCGGGTTCCTTTCTGAGGCACTTGGACGTCTGTCTGGCGTAAAATGGTCTCTTGAAAACTGCATTCCGGATATTTCACATGAAGTTTGGGCTACGCAGTTTACTTATTGACAGACAGGGGTGTTAGGTCTACGTGAAGGTGTGTACATGTCGTTTATCATTTACAAACCTTCGCTATTCCAAGTGCCGGATTTAGTGGCTGCACCAAGTGCCGGATTTAGGCACAAGCTAAACAAGATGCGACGCCGACATCTGCAGGGACTTCACAAAATTTGAGAATTTTCGTATTTTATTTTGCCCCCCAAAAAATATTAATAATTTTGTCATATAGTGTAATTAATTTAAGTAATATTTTTAAAAGCCCATTGAATGTGTATTATTATAAAGTATCTCAGTCCTAAAGTTTCTTTTTTTTTCTGCCCCAATTGTTAGTGCAACTATTGAACATTTTAGAATTTACTGTCAGAGGTGAGATGCCTTCACGGTTTTTGTAGGAATGATAGAGTGTAGTAATTATGCCATAGTAAGATCTTATCGCACTTTTTGTAAGAGTGAAGATACGAAATGTAGTGTGACGTCCGATTTACTCAGTAATTTGATCTTGACATCTCAACTAATTTCATATTTTCATTTTTCTTCTTACAGAAATCTGAAACAGTTGCAGGAACTTCTCAACAGCTGATGATATGTCAACATTTGGTTCAGTGACTCATCCTACGGAAATATAACATCGCATAAGATTTGGATAACCAAATCGTAGAATATCAACAAATCTGAGAGTATTGGGAACATCAAATTTCGGACAGTTAGGAAACTTCAGCGAAGAGAATTTCATCAACAATCAAGTCAAGTTTGTTGGTTTAGATCACTGTGGTTCAACAGCTACTCAGGATTTCTTCAGGGGCTCACATAAAGTGTTCGGACAATGCAAACAGTATTCCTGTCAAGCGTGATAACATGGATCAGTATACAATTCTTATCACTACAGATGTCCTCTGGTATGAGAGGTGAGTAGCAATGTTTCTTCTCTTTACTTTCAGCACTCGCCACAGTATAATATTTTTGTAGAGAATTTGTTGAATAACAAATTTCTTGACATATAAAGAATCGTAACTGCCTGGAAGAAATTGTTTATTTGTCATAAGCGATGAGTGACTGTACACCTGAATTATTAAAACTGACTAGCCCATTGTCTTAGAGAAAGCAGAAACGTGATATTTAAAACTGATTTTCAAACGTTTGTAAAGACAAGCAAAGAACGAAATTTCCGATCATACTTTTCGATTCTGCACGACAAATTTGCGGATTTTTTTTTCCGGCTCAAACAAAAAAAAATAAAAACTGGAACCATCTAATATGAAGGTCTAAGTTTTCTCCAAAATGGACGTGTCCACGTAATGTATCGTCATAACTTGACACAGTGCACAAAGGTTCATAAGTTTTGGTCACGTGGTCACAAAGTTTGAGATGCTCACATGTCCACCCTCCAGCTCTAGTACCCCAGTGCGTGTATGATGATATTAAATGTTGTAAAACCCACAAGGTCAAGAATGACAAGCAGGTTTCCTTGCCAAGGACTCACAGTAAATACAGGCCCCTTCTTTGGAAGGTTGTAAACAAAATTTCTTTGAATAATGTTGCAATTTTCTTTTTTCCCAGAGCAAGGTCTTTTGTGATTTTTTTTTTTTTTTACGTTTTCATTTCTAATTTCTTTGAGATAAATTGTCATTGCAACGTTGTTTTTTTTTAATTGTCAGTCGTTAATTCTAGGCTGTACAACCTGTAACTCCCCCCCTCCTCCTCCCCCCCCCTCCCCCCCCCATGCTTTTTTTCTCCCGTGTTTTTCTTTTTTTGTTTTTATTATTCAATTTTCACTTTCTTCCATCACTGGGGCGACATTACAGATTCTGTGCGTGCGTGCGGGTGTGTGTGTGTGTGTGTGTGTGTGTTTTAAAAAACTATTGTGTGACTTTCCTGTCCCCAGTCCATCTCAACTACACCAGTCCCATGTCTCAAGACCACGCAGTGCCAGATGACGTGGACATCACCCTGAGCCTCGGCCCGAATTCATCCACCCATCTAAACCTCAAGAGGGTTAAGGAGATTAATCCTAATGTTCCAGTGTACATCCTCAGTGCTGGACCAGATGGGAAATTTGTACAGCAAAGGGTTAACTTACCGGATAATGAGGTAAACTGATTAATATCAGAATTTTTGGTGCTTTTTTTCAATGCTTATTTTCAGAGTAACCTAGCAAACCGCCCGGACTTACAATAACAGACAGTCTGCGCATAGACGTGACGTCGGCGAAAGTTACCCAACTCGGAAGAATTTGTCCATTTTCGCACTATTTTGGGTCGCGCTTAGTTGCGATTCGGCTGTGAGAGTTACGAAAGTAACTTTGCAACTGCTGTCGTTACGAAGCTTCTATTTGTGGACTTTCCACCTGGAAGCAAGCTTTTTTTCACAGTATGAATGGATTTTTATGAATTATTAATCTTTTTTTCGTGCGAATTTGATGGCCACTTTTTCTGTCCATGACTGATATGTTCACAAAGCTTCACTTTTCAACATATGGTGAAAACCCGATTTTGCTGTGGTAGCGTAGCGCCTTGTGGTAGCGTAGCGCCCTACTTTTGGCCTGACCTACTTTATCGAAGTGGGGCTGCCTTCCCGATTCAGAACTTTAAAATCAGATTAATCTTCGTCCCGTAATCCTGTTGGTATCACAGTATTGTGGACAAAACTTTATTCTGAAAACTTACGAACATTTATCCTTTTTTCTTACAGTAGGAAGGGCGTAATCACGGGCAAGCTTGAAAAAAATGTGTGTGACTGCGAACGTAGATCTAGGTCACGCTGCTTTCGTGGTTCAACTTTCTGAAAGAGAGATAAAGAGAGAGGGGGGGGGTGGAAAATGAGACACCTTGTGATTACTTAGGCCTAATGCAAAAGATATATATGTAGCTTAGTTAAGCCATCTTCGTTGAACAGCCGCTGCAGTGCACATGTTGGTCGCAATCACTGAATCAGTAGGGAAGACGCCGGAAGATGCATGCAAGGCTAGCGTCCTTTGGTCTGCTGTTCCACGCGAATAAACTCCCTTATCTCCCATTAGCACCAAACAGCACGTCGGTCCGCGGAGTGTGCTTCGCTACGATAAAGACGGCGTTACGATGCGCTTCGGGTGGCTTTTGATAAGTAACTTTAGGCCAACGTGATGCCCCGGCGCGGACTCTCTAATGATGCTTTCCTTGGTACTTTGATCACAGTATTTTGTGTACTGTGATAACTTAGCGCTGCACTGGAATGTGCCACGCAACTACCGAAAGACAACGTCACTGAGCTATTTATAGATGATTGTACTTTGTGGAGAATCGGACTTTTCAAAAATTGCGAAAGAAATCCACAGGCTCACAATCTTTTGTTTTCCTGTTTGAATACTTTTCAGAACAATTTACCAGTAAACTGGCTCGGTATAAACTTAAACCCAACTTATTCCGTTGCTTTTCATCTCCAAACGTTTCATGACTGTACATTGAACAGTTTTCGTGCTGTTATTTTTTTTAAATCAAAAAGTAAGATCATAAGCTACGCACGAGCTACCAGATTATTACAGTAGGTGTGGATTACATCCGAGTAATATTCTTGTTCTCGGAAATGAAACTAAATGATAAACCACAGCAAAGCATAAAGGGGACACGTCCTTTGAGAGATTGAAAACGCCAGATGTAATTGAATTACAACCTGATGAAATTTCTTTTCGTCTATGAGTCAGGAGGCAAAACAAAAAAAAAAGTAGAAATTTACAAAGGCGCCATTCACGCCAGCTTTTGAAAAAACCGCCATTCATATTTCATGCAATGCGTATTTGAGTTTCTAATCCTTATGTTGTCAAATTCAAAAGTTTAAGGCATTAAGTTCATACTCGCCCATTAGAATGTGATATCTGCCCCGCAGACCTTGACTTCGCTCTATTTCGTTATTCATAACGTTTACACTTGTTTATGTCCTGTTTGAACTCAGTGCTGCTCTGTCGTGCCACAGAAAATGACAGTATATGCATTAAAAACAATCTTTACTCTAAACGCAGAAAACCATTTTCGGTTGCAACCATTGTCAGTCTTTCTTTAAATGCCGTTTTGCGATGACCAAAAGTACCAAGTCGGGCAAAATTTTAACTCAGATAGAAAAACAGCACTTTTCATTCTATAAAATGATGTTGAAAAAGGCAATTTGACCTACTTTGGCGTTTAAGGTGTTTTTCTTACCACAGCAGTGCTGTTTGGCTTCTTACAATGATATTATTCAGCTGAAAAGTGAATGTTTTTGAAAAGGAGTATGGCAAACATGCAGTTTGGAGACCCTTTGCCCTTTTCACAAACAGCAATAAAGCGGGACACTTTATACCCTTTTCTGTACTTGCTTCTTCCAGACATCAGATCCAGGATAATGACGCCCAAACGCGCCGGTCTATTCAAATGTTATGCAAATTGTTTGTATTTATATCTCGCTAAAGTTTCTAACCTTTCTGCACATGAGGGGGACACCTGCACCTAATTTTAAAGGCACTGAGTCAAGTCTGTGTCGCTTCGGTTTTAGTGTGGCGTGTGCACTATGCAGTTGCATGGGACCTGGCACACTAGTGAGACCAGAGAGTATATTTTTTATTATATATATAGAGAGGTTTCACTATTGGTCGATTTGCACTGCGAGACACGGGAGGCTCTGCGAAACCACTGTTAGCATGGAGCGGAAAGTAGGTCACTGCGGTAAACAATATTCGTTTGTGCATTTCCACGGGGCGTAGGAGCTTACAAAAGGTTGTAAATAGTTTCCATCAGCCCAAAAATATGAACAAACCACAGTAAACAGATATGCACACTATCTTTGGTGAAGGCGGTCTCTTTCAATTCTTCAAATTCTTGTTTACCGCAGCGACCTAGTTTCGCGATTTGGCGCAAGTGAGGTCTCTCTATAAATACATACTTTCTGGTGAGACTTAAACAGGTGTGTCTTGCTTGTTGATTCAAGGGATGATCAAATCTGTCTCAAACCTGGAGCAAAAATACACTTGACTCAGTCCGCTACTTACCTTATACAAGCACCCTCACCCTCATTCCCCACCGCCCACCCCCACCCCCACCCACCCACACTTCTCCTTCTTCATCCCCTTGTTCTTCCCCTTTCTCCGCCTTCTTCTGTCTTTTCTTCCTCATCTTCTAACGCCCGTTTTTTCACAGCATCGTCTGCATTCTCTTCACCATATAAATTGAACATTTTGGATCTACCACTTTTTGTTTGTCCACAAGAAGCCCCGAGAGCGTCATCTCTTCATTTTTAGTAAAGAAATCTATTGCGACATTCCAATCCACGTATTAGTACTAGCCTGAGCTAGTCCTAAAGTTACCCTTACCACTTTCCAAAATAAAATCAAAACAAAAAAAACATTCCATCGGTAGATGCCCTTGTATTGACCTCATGAACGACACCTTTGACCTTATGTCTTCCAGAATATAGGTTACTATCAGGATGTAGCCAACGAGGCCGTGATACAAATTACACGTACCAATGCATTTGGAGAGAAGACTTCCCATCTAGTGTTGGTGAGACTGCATGATTTTATTTTTTTATCATTTCTATCTTAGCTATTGATAAAATTAATTTTGTGTAGACAGTTCACAATCATTCTAGGAAGGAAAAATAATTATTGAAAGGCAATGAGACAGGGATACACAGGCAGACAGATAGACAGACAGACAGACACAAGCAGACAGTAAGACAGACAGCCAGACGGATGGATGGATGGATGGATGAATGAATGGATGGATGGAGTGGACAGATAGATAGATAGATAGATAGATAGATATAGATAGATAGATAGATAGATAGATAGATAGATAGATAGACAGACAGACAGACAGACAGACAGACGGACAGACAGACAGACAGACAGACAGACAGACAGACAGGCAGACAGACAGACAGATAGATAGAGAGATAGAGAGATAGATAGATAGATAGATACATAGATAGACAGATATTTTCACACAAAATTTGGATGGATGGATGGATGGATGAATGAATGGATGGATGGGATAGATAGATAGATAGATAGATAGATAGATAGATAGATAGATAGATAGATAGATAGATAGATAGATAGATAGATAGATAGATAGATAGATAGATATTTTCACACAAAATTTGGATGGATGGGTGCAGTGGACAGATAGATAGATAGATAGATAGATAGAGATAGATAGATAGATAGATAGATAGATAGATAGATAGATAGATAGATAGATAGATAGATAGATAGATAGATAGATAGATAGATAGATAGATAGATAGATAGATAGATAGATAAATAGATAGATGGATAGATGGATAGATAGATGGATGGATAGATAGATGGATAGATAGATGGATAGATAGATAGATGGATAGATAGATGGATAGATAGATAGATATATAGATAGATAGATAGATAGATAGATAGATAGATAGATAGATAGATAGATAACTCTATACATGATGTACTAACACTAATGTTATTGATACCACTGATTTCTGGCAGGAAGGGGAGCTAAGTATAGGAGGTCACAAATACAAATTAGACCCAGAGACGCGCACCAAAAGAGATGCTCCATCCTCATCTACACCATCACCATCACCATCATCGTCGTCATCGTCTGAAGAAGAAACACCATCAACCCATCAACCTTATAATCTAACGCCACAAGACAAACCTCAACCTCAAGTCTTTGATTATCTAGTACCACGTGAGTAGCACTGAAATACTATTGATTACTTCGTGGTGGTGGTTTTTCACTGTTTGCCGGTGTAACATTGTTAAAGGACCCCCATAATAGAATGCCCCCCACCCCATCCCTCCGCCCTTCTGTGATATTACACAGATATTATTAATGACAACGGTAATAAGTATAATGACGGTAATGATGTAATAATAATAATAGTAATGATAATAATAATTTAATGATTATAACACCATGGTACCTCTGAAGGACGATAGTCCTAGTTTACAGAAAAAAAGTTAAGAACAAAACTGCTTTGTATGACCAATATGTCCATATCTTAGATAATATTGTATTAGAAGTTGTATTCAGCGTCTACACAAGATAGCGTCGCGAAGTCCAAGGCCACCAATAAGAGCATCAACAGTAATAAAACGTTTGATTGCACGATTGCCTGGGTACGGTCTTTTGTTATACACCGTATTTTTTACTCTACTTTGAGAATGTTATTGTTGTTTATTTGCAGCGCCTGAGGTGAAGATCATGGTTCATGAAATGAATCAACCAGATGTACCGTCACCTGAAGTATCAGTATCACAATCATCGCCTTTGTCGTCATCATCCTTATCATTATCATCGTCATCCAGATCGAAAAGGTCGGCACGATCTTCGTTTACACGGCGGCGTCGGCAGACCGTTCAGAACTACTACATTGATGTGGTTGCAGTGGTCGACTACGGGGCTTACAGAAGATTCTTTGCTGCTTCCAACAGCAGATTAGACACACTGCAGGCTATGCGTGTCTATTATGCATTCATATTTAACGGGGTATGTGTAACCGGCTTTCTTGTGTCTTGTTTCTCCGTCTCACTATCGCTTTTAACGCAGTCCAAAAAAGCTCTTTTCAGGGCTACAAACAGCCCTAGTGAGGGCTAAGAAGAAGGAGAAAAGAACTACAAGAAGAAGGCCAGAATTAAAGATTTAAAAACAACAACAGGAAAAGGAATGGCCTAAAAGCCTCGGTCTGCCATAGTCTATAAAATAAAAGGAGTCTACATCTCTCTGGCATTCCCGTGTGTTGGTGTTTGAATCTCAGTAATGAATAACTTTGTCCTGAAATCTCCTTTTCAATTTTTTAAGACCCGTAGTATATATTTACAGTTTTCCCACATTTGCTTTCAGCTCTGTGAAAGGTGAAGATATTATTTACGTCAATCTGTTACGCTATTTAATGAAAGAAGTTTGTCGTGATGTGATATAAAATTGGTAAGGAGGACTGCTCGATAGGTCAGTTTAAGATTTAAAATTTAATTCCGCTTGAGATCGTTCATTTAAAATGGTACAAATATTTTGGCATTTCTGTCTTCACAGGCTGATCTTCGATTCAGGAGCATCACGTCCACTCAGTATAGAGTTCACATTAGGCTGATCAAACTCATCATAGCTGACGTAAGTTGGTTTGATTCTACTCCCATAATTATGCGCGAAAGTGGGTCTCCTCTGGAGACAAACGGAACTCCCAGCTTGAAGATTACAGTTGTTATCTTTCAGAATCAACAAATCACGAAATAGTGGGAGTCTTGTATTAGCATATTTGTATTCATTTTATGAGGTCTGAGATCTTGACATAAGAAGATAAGTAATATCTAATTACCTGCACTTTGAATTGCAATACAAACACCACAACAACAACATGCACGACAGGCAATTCTGGACTTCTATCAGATGTAAAGTTTCAAATATTGGATCACCCATCCATCGATGCATCCACCCATACATCCATCCGTATCTGATAATGATTCATGATATTTCAAGACCTTGACCTGAATTTTCTTCCTATTTCCTGCAGACTGCTGCCGGTGCACCCTTCACTGAGCAGTTCCGTGTAACTGACACGCCATGGGATGAGATCAGCGCTTCGCAATCACTGACGGCCTTCAGCGAGTTCGCAGCTGGTTCGGGCAGGGAGATTATTGGTTCTTACGACAGTGCTATGTTATTTACTGGGTAAGGGGGTTCGAAAATGTGTGGACATTTGTGAATCCATCTATCCATCCCATCCATCACCCATCCATCCACCCAACCAGCCATCCAGCCATCTACCCATCCATCCATCTATCCACCCATCTACTCAAGCACACCCATCCACTCACCCATCCATCCATCCATCTACTCAAGCACACCCACACATCTACCCACACACCCATCCACTCACCCATCCATCCATCCATCTATTCAAGCAATCACACAGATCTACCCAAACATCCATCCACTCACCCACCCGCCCGTCTTTCTATCCAGTCATCTAATTCATTAGGCAGATCTACAAAAGGCCTTTCTGACTGTACCATCTATATGGTGACTAAGTCAAAGAGAGGCCAACCGAAGGATGGTCTGATTTGAACTCCTGACCAGTTGATGAACTCAGTCGCCGACTCACTGATCTTGCTTGTACTGTCTCATGTGT
>OZ007575.1:5175927-5368427 GCA_963931925.1 Onchidella celtica
AGTGGTGATTCCTCAGGCCATGTACATACTACCTGGAATACTGTCATCACGACAGGAAGCTATTCAAGTTTTTCAAAACCTGTATGTAAAGGGTTAACAGGATTGTGTCCATATTGAAGATGGTGACCTCTGTTAAGGTGCTGCTACAAGATTTGCCTAATTGGTTTTCATTTTTTTTTTTTTTTTTTACAGATCTGCTTGGATGGTCAATGTGTATTGGACTCCAGGGCACCAAGTACAGATGGTAAGTTTAATATGAAACAGATGACACACACGGTTTTGTGAACTATGGAGTTCAACTGGAGCTCAGGCACCAGTGCTACTGAAACAGATCTGTGCCGCTGATTGGTTCAAAGGAAGTCCAAGCCTGAGACAAACTTGTCCCAAGACAGAATTGACGCAGTGCACTACTAGCCATTAAAAAAAAAAGGTTGAGAAAATGCGTAGCAGTAGCGCAGAAGAAAAGAGAATATAGTCCCTATGGAAGAAGGAGGAGAAGGGAGAAGGAGAAAAAAACAACAACAACAAATCAAAGGATGGAGGAAGTCGTGCAAATGATGCAGGAAGTCGTGCAAATGATGCAGGAAGTCGTGCCAATGAATTTAGAAATAGTTTTGAATAATGAGAGAAAACAACACAAAATAAAAACAAAAACAAAAACCACTCATGTTCTGAGATGAATTAAAACATAACTCAGTAGTCGCCCGGGTGTCAGCGATACTGAATTTATGTTAATCAAGAAACAGATTTTTTTTCTAATTTCCTACAACATAATATGCCCGGTGATGTGACTATTCTCTGCGGAAGCTCTCAGGGTAAATGAAATCAAAGTAAGGTCTGCTACAAGTAAACCATTTGCATCGAAGCCAAAGTGTAACTTTACTAAGCCAAGTAAAAGTTGCAAAACATTTTGTTGAAAGCAAATTAAAGCGGAACACAAACTGGCAAGATGGAAAGACGTCACGCAGGGATTAACTGTTGAGGTAAATATTGGTCCGTTCGTGCTTAGCCTAAATGCATACTCATCCAGGTACTGCTGTACTCGAACCTCGTAAGCTGCCGCGGGCTGTGCATGTGGGATGTTTCAGGGGTTCTCAGACCGTGTTCGGCGCGGTGTCAGTACGTTGGTATTGAACCAGAAGTTACACTGGGATATACTAAGATAAACAGTAAGAAATGAAGATACGAGACCTTGTCGATATGCACACCACCTTCGACAATTTCAAACTATGCTCAGCCAGGCGGTGTCACTGTGTTGGTATGAAGCTGGGGCTGAACTGAGGTTAAAAAAAAAAAGTCCCAAAATGTCCCTGAAGACCGTGGGAGAAAAATCTTTTTGCTTTTCAAGAGCCTGAGATTTGGAATTTTCGGTTGCTACCGTAGTGGAGGTCGCGGCTTCCAACCACGCTCAGGTCAGTTGCCTTCCTCCTTCCTATCACTCAGGATTTTCTCAGCACAGACTGGGATTACACTTCCAAAACGCCTCTCCCTAATCATGAATTATTTTATCTTGTACTCTGTCTTTCCCACGCTTCTATTTGCCAACTTCGGTCTACACAACGCCTTGCTTGTATTAGCCTCAGCTTATCCAGTCACTGAAAACGTTACTGACCTGGGCGGAGCTCGAACCCGCGATCTCCGCTAGGGTACCAACTGCCTTGCCAGGAAGAAGAAAACCCTGACTTACTTAACCTTTCAATGACGCGGTGTCTTTCGCAACTAGTTGTGAGAACCCACTTGTGAAATACCAAGGCGATGAGAAAGACACAGTGGCAGGCGACACGTGTCACTTTGTCGTTAAATACACACGGGAGGTCACGGGGGCACCATATGCATTGCTTTCATAATTGGCTTTAACTGGACCTTTCACGCCGCATATGATCTTGTTAAGCCCAAACTAATAATACGTGCTCGGCTTGCCTTTTTGGCCGGCTGCGCCAAATCTTGTTGACGATGACAGATGTCCAGCTCAACTCAATTGACATCTGATTGATTTGTTGCCCTGGCCACCTTGTCATTCACATTGAAAGTACCTGTGGGATCGCCGCCGCCAATTTTATTGTGCCTGACTTGAAATTTCCCTCTTTCCACCCCCCCCCCCTCCCTATGTTTTTCAAATGTCAGTATTCAATGCCCGTTTTACTTTTTATTTATTTATTTATTTATTTATTTATTTATTTATTTATTTATTTATTCACTCGCTGGATTAACTGGCGAAATCCGGGATAAACCTGCTCTTTCTCTCTCTCTCTCTCTCTCTCTCTCTCTCTCTCTCTCTCTCTCTCTCTCTCTCTCTCTCTCTCTCTCTCTCTCTCTCTCTCTCTCTCTCTCTCTCTCTCTCTCTGATACATTCTATGAAGCCAGACCTGGCTATTTTTCTGAAATATTTTTGAGATGTGAACAGAAATTTCTAAGTCTAACGATATATTTTCTCCGAAACTAACACTGTCTTGCTGAATAGAGCAGTTTAGAACTGCAGTCAAACACACACAAAAATATACACGTACATATCGTTACTGTATGTTCCAATCCACCTATTCTCCAATTTCGAAACTTTTACAGGCAGCACCAAAAAAGTGATTAAAGGTTGGCTTACATTAATCTTTGCTTTCCAGGAAATGGGTTAAGTGATTGAAAATGCAACACTTCAAATGTTTAATATTGTTTAAAATATAGCATGGCTGTGGTGATGTACTATCTATGTATAGGCTAAATGGTTTTTTGCTAAAAATCTGAGTTAGTCGAATGGAACTGTTCAGCATGATAATTATGACGTGCTTGATGTCCCAACACAATGCTAGAGGTAAAAACAAAAACAAAAAGTTACAAATTTGACATCGATCTCTTCCACAGCTGACTGTGTGTTTGGAGACCAACCTGGCACTGCCTTTGAGAGCAGGACCTGCCCTGAATTCGTCAATAACTTTAGTGGTTATTGCTATCAAGCCCTGGTCAGAGGAAGGTGTTGTTCTTCATGCAAGGCTGCTCGCACGAATCGCGTGGGTGAGTAGTGCATTCTGTGTATACAGCAGACCGTCAAAAAAAGGGAGTGGGTGAAGATGGGGTCGAGAATACGAGAAGTACACAATCAAGTATAGATAACGAAAATGTATGTGTACACAGTGTCTAAAAAATGTATGCACACCTTGAATTATCAAAACAATGTGGATTAGATACATCAGAGATTTATAATTCAAATTATAGAGGACGATTGTAATTACTGGAGTTACGTACGTGTTATAAATGATAGCCGTTGTGGGCCAGACGCTGATGATAACGCGGTGTAATACGGTCGGGACGACATTGAGCACTTCAGTTGTGTTACATTGTTTGAGGTACCTTTTTATATAGACCCCTGTCGGTCAGAGATGACTATGCAAGTTTATGGATGACCCCTACAAACAGGTGCATAACGTGAAGACCAAGAGCCATAACCCATGCCTGCCATTGTGTGATATGACTATTTCCCCTGTACATTCCCTTTGCAGGTTGTGAGTACGGAAACACAGTGAGTGGCTGCTCCGTTCATGTATGCCCGTTCGCGTCCACCCTCTATCAGCAGCAGTGCTGTGGTACCTGCAGTTATGGACTCACCATTCCCACAACCACATCCACCTCTCGGGGCCGTACCACTACCACCACGACCACCACAACCACCACCACCAGGAAAAACACCAGCAGGAGAACCACGACTACTACAACTCCTCCTGGTAAGTTCTCCTGCCTTCGGCACAACAGCCTGTTTAGAAAGCGCAAATAAACATTGATCTAACAGCCTGGGGAGCTTTTCATATTTACGCCTCTTTTAACCATTACTAGATGAGGTGCCCAGTGGTGCCTGGGATATGCCTGTTTCCGCCTTCCTTCTCCCCCAACCCCCTTTTTCCTTCCCTCCCCTTTTCTTCTTCTTGTCTGTTCCCTCCCCAGTGTAATATCCGGAATTAGAGCTCAAGCCACTCACAAAAAATGACTGCCACCGTAACTGCTAAACTCTCTTCTACTCTCAGAACACGGGCGTTGTTCTTTTTGCTGTTGGAATGAATGTTTGAGCAAGGCAAGAAAACTTAGTCTCTCAATGGGTGATCCAGTGAGTCACGGGATTGTCCAGGACCAATTAATGTTCCTGTTAACGCTTTGATTTCAGTTGCGACCCTATGCCGTGACAGAGAGGGTATATTGGTCAATGGCTTGCCGTGTGAACGTGCTGTGGCTACCTACCCCAGGTTCTGTTACCAAGATAACGTGTACCAGGCCTGCTGCGCTTCCTGTGAGCGAGCCAGCACTGGCAAACAAGGTAAGGGGGAAGGGATGTTGGGGGTAGAGTGTCAAAGCTATGGGGAAATACGTATTGATTGTATTGTGTTGTATTGTATAGTATTATATTGTACCAGATGACCTACCGGGCATTGCCCGGAATAAACAATCATGTGCTCCCACCCCCCCCCCCTCTGTCTGTCTGTCTGTCTCTCTCTCTCTCTCTCTCTCTCTGTCATATAATAAAAGTAATAAACTACTTAACTACAGTCTTGCTTCAGAACTCATGCGCACCACAACACTACGCACCAAACTGAATGCTTGATACGGTTACTTTTTATGACATGCACGGTACTATAATTATATACATGTATTATGAAACAAACATGCAAATATACAGATGTTACATAGCAATAAAAATTGTCATTTTTAAAAAAATACATGCTTGAAGTAAACAACTTTTAATTATAGCCATCATCTTCCTTATCTCAATTTCCACCTTCCTGCCAAATTTAAGGGCTGAAGAGTGTGTAGTTTGGTCAGTTAGTCATGCCAAAGGTTGCAAGTTACTGAAATATATAATAAGATTGTATTGTATTGTATAGTGTTGTATTTTATTGTATTGAACAGCGCTGTATTGTATTGTATTGTATTGTGTTGTATTGTATTGTATTGCACAGTGCTGTATTGTATTGTATTGTATAGTGTTATATTGTATTGTTTTGCACAGTGCTGTATTGTATTGTATTGTATAGTGTTGTATCGTATTGCACTGCACAGTACTGTATTGTATTGTGTTGTATTGTATTGTGTTGTGTTAAGTTGCATTGTGTTGTGTTGTATTGTATTGTATTGTATTGCATTGTGTTGTGTTGGGTTTTGTGTTGTGTTGTGTTGTGTTGTGTTGTATTGTACTGTATTGTGCTGCTTTGCATTGCATTGTACTGTGTTATATAACATTGTATTGCATTGCATTGCATTGTAGGCTATTGTGTTGGGTGGTGTTATGTTGTGTTGTATTGTATTGTATTGCATTGTACTGTATTGTATTGTATTGTATTGTATTGTATTGTATTGTATTGTATTGTACTGTATTGTATTGCATTGCATTGTATTGTATTGTATTGCATTGTATTGTATTGTATTGTATTGTATTGTATTTTACCCACCCCGTCTAGGTTGTGAATATGGTGATTTGTACCCGACCTCCTGCCAGACAGTGACGTCGTGCGCCAATCTACAAACTGAATGTTGTGAAACCTGTGCATCGGGTGTGCCCCCTAGTACTCAAGGTAGAAACATAATGTGCTTCACTATTTTATACTAACCGCCACAAAGCTCCTTCTGTGTTGTGGAAAAAAAAACAACTGTATATATATGCTGCCGAAAACAAAATTTGACTAGGATTGGCAAAAAAAAAAGGAGGCGGGGGGGGGGGGGCAACAGTACTTGTTTTTACTTTTTGTTCATTTTATTTATTTATTTATTTAT
Organism: Onchidella celtica; assembly: GCA_963931925.1. Lineage (NCBI taxonomy): Eukaryota > Metazoa > Mollusca > Gastropoda > Systellommatophora > Onchidiidae > Onchidella > Onchidella celtica. The sequence goes on from OZ007575.1 coordinate 5,181,673, forward strand.
TTATTTATTTATTTATTTATTTATTTATTTATTTATCTTTGTGCTAAGATGTTACCAAAAGAGGCTAGCGGTTGCACAAAATGTTATTGTTACAACTCCAATTAAATTTCTTTATCAATTGCAATCAAATGAAAACAAAAGGGGAAATCTCTATGTCAGTGGATCGTAAAACGTCTAGTTGATTGAATGCTCGACAGCGAGTACATTCATTGCCAGTTTGGAGTTCCGCCTGTGACTGACAGTTTCTCCAAGCTGGCACTCACACTACTCGATGACAGTGCCAGTGACTAGACTGATTTTCAGACAAATGTGTTAAATTTCGAAATTGCCTCAGCTCAGATACTAATAAGGAAAAAAAATCTCAGATCTGAGTGTCGAATGATTTTCAAAGTCATTCGAAAGAATATCGACACATGTTCGACACATATTCGAATGTTCAGATACTATACTTGTGTCGAATATCCCAAGACTACCACAGGGTATAGCCAAGTATATATCGTGTATTCATATTATGAAACATAATTCCTACTTTAGCTCTTGTTTGTTCCAATTTCACTTTTTGCCCAACTAAGAAATTCTACGTTAAATTTGAGGCTGCTTTAGCTAAGGAGTTAAGGGTAAATCAGAACTGTGAAACAGTTTGATACTTGCTGCAGCACATTTTAGACAAGTGTCGAAGTGTACATTTGTTATGCCTCTTCTACAAACTAAAAGATCTCCAGGTTTTCAGAAACTGGAGATAGAACTAGTAAGAACTAAGATTGCGCTATATATTATATCTATATTAATAAAAGTGAAACTTTACGTTCCGGTATCTGTATCAAACTCACAAAACAACTTCCGGTTAGGACTGGTTTGAATGATGAGATTGAGTTAGACTATCAAGCATGAAACTTTGTGTGTTCTCAATGTGCCTAGACTAGGAAAAAGAAAGGGTCTGGAATTGGGAGATTAACGCTGCAGGGCCAAAAGTACAGGTTTGTGTTTTCAATATGCCTAGGAAAATATTATATTTCTTTTCCATTAACACATGACGTTATCACTTCTTGCGATGTGTTCACTAACAGTAACAAACTAACCCGTGCGCAAATCATAGCCATTTGACGGATGCTGACGGGACGCGCAGGACGTCACTGCGCAAAGGGAGAGCAGTAAATCATATCTAAAAACAAACAAACAAACAAAAATGAAATAAAGCTAAAGGAACAGGCAAAATGAAGCAGGTCCGTAATAATCACCCAGAACTGAAACTAATAAATCGATTTATCCCGGGCAGGGCCGGGAATTCAGCTAGTATCTTATATTACTCAATCTATTGAATTTTTCAGCACCTGTTTGCCAGGACACTCCATCAGCGTCTTTGAACTGCCAGTTTGACATTTCTGTGAATCCTTCACTATGTAACAGTAACGCAGTACGACAGCAGTGCTGTTTGAGTTGTACAAATGTCAATTCTGTTTCTGTAACAACTACAACAACACCATCACCAACAGGAACATCGGGTAAATTACATTAAATTAAATTTAATTAAATTAAAGAAATGTCTATTTTCACAACATGTGTGGGGGGTTAGTAATAATAATGGTAAAAATTATGATTTTAAAACTGATAAAAATTATAATATTAATTAGTAGTATAGACTCTCGTCGTGTCGGTGGCACAGAAAATAAATTTAAATAATTAATAACTGGCAGAACGATTGTATTAGTTTCTAGGTTACGACATATTGGCGTTCGATCTGGGTTTTTTTTCAGCAAAATTAATGTAATTGAGATTGGTTCCGGTATCTTTATCAAACTCACAAAACAACTTCCGGTTAGGACTGGTTTGAATGATGAGAATGAGTTAATCTAGACTATCAAGTATAAAACTTTGTGTGTTCTCAATGTGCCTAGATTAGGAAAAAGAAAGGGTCTGGAATTGGGAGATTGACGCTGCAGTGCCAAAAGTACAGGTTTATGTTTTATATGCCTAGGAAAATATTAATATAAATATTTCTTTTCCATTAACACACATGACGTTATCACTTCTTGCGATGTGTTCACTAACAGTAACAAACTAACCCGTGCGCAAATCATAGCCATTTGACGGATGCTGACGGGACGCGCAGGACGTCACTGCGCAAAGGGAGAGCAGTAAATCATATCTAAAAACAAACAAACAAACAAAAATGAAATAAAGCTAAAGGAACAGGCAAAATGAAGCAGGTCCGTAATAATCACCCAGAACTGAAACTAATAAATCGATTTATCCCGGGCAGGGCCGGGAATTCAGCTAGTATCTTATATTACTCAATCTATTGAATTTTTCAGCACCTGTTTGCCAGGACACTCCATCAGCGTCTTTGAACTGCCAGTTTGACATTTCTGTGAATCCTTCACTATGTAACAGTAACGCAGTACGACAGCAGTGCTGTTTGAGTTGTACAAATGTCAATTCTGTTTCTGTGACAACTACAACAACACCATCACCAACAAGGACTTCGGGTAAATTACATTAAATTAAATTTAATTAAATTAAAGAAGTGTCTATTTTCACTACATGTGTGGGGGGTTAGTAATAATAATGGTGAAAATTATGATCAAACTAATAAAAATTATAATAGTAATAACAGTAATAACAATTTTATGAAGTAGCTCTTTATGCAATATTATAAAACAATAATGGTCCCGTAATTAAATTAATTTTAAAGTAAGTGCAAGAAGCTGTTTTCAAAGTCTGCATCTTTACTATGCGCAGAACCTGTTTTTCCTTCTATTGACAGAGACAAATGAGAATTTTAATTTTTTTAAAATGATGTCTTGTACATTTTTGGTCCATTGGTTCAATTTTTAAAAAAAATGATCAAAGTAATTGACTGTATTTTAAGCACATTCTGAAGTCAGTTCCTCGTTATTTTTTTTTTACTCGAATCAGTTCTGGTCTATGTTGTTAGTTTATTTTACTGGATATTTAATTGTTATTATCATTATTTTACTATCACACTGGAATCACATCTGGTCAGTATGTTATTTGAAAAGTTAAATTGTTATTTCCTTATCATTTTATCATTATTCTATTCTCGTTTCACTGTTATTCTCGATCAAGCCTGGTCTGTATTGTTATTTTATTTAATTAAAACATTATTTTCGAACAACAGCTCCTGTGTGTCAGGATAGACCAAACATATTGGTGAACAGCATGACTTGCAAGACAGCAGTCGAACAAAATCCATCACTGTGTTACAGAGACGATGTTCAGCAAGTTTGTTGTTTAACCTGCAAACGCGCAAAATTTGGCATCGAAGGTAGAGTTTGATGACACAAAAATTGTCTTGTTATTATATGAAGATTTTACTCGGGCTGTGTGGCCAAATTGGCTTTTTGTGTCCCCCCCCCCCCCCTTATTTTTTGTCATGGGGGTGCAAGGGTTAGAATTAGGATTAAGAACAGTTCAATGGCTCCCTTGACATAATAACACTAGTCCTGTGTGAAAAAACCGGTAACATGTACGGAAATTGACCACTTATTTCGTACAAAAATGTCTGTTGTGAATACTTTGGCTAAATGGCCGGATATAGCCCTTGTCAAATCATTTACCTTGAATTTCTGTGCATATTAGGCTGAAGTTCAGAAATAGTTTTTATCTCACCGCATCAGTTCAGTCTGGTCTTTAGTTTAGTGTTTTGAAGACAATAAATGTAATCTTCACACCACGAAAAGAACGATATCGTGTTCACCACCAACAACAAAAAATAATAACTATTATGTGACGACATTGTCGGGACCATTTTGAAACCTGGCAATGCCTCCATGGTGCAAATCTTCCAGGATCGTAACTGATCGGACAATTACATCAAAGCTGTTACAGAACGAGGTGAAAATATGGCCAGGAAAATGAAGGTTGCATTTAGCAAAGAAAGGAACAACAAGAAAACGATACAATTAAGAAAAAAAGAATTAAAACATGCTTTCCATGTCCAAGGACCTTTGCCGTGCAAAAAAATGAATAAATGAAAGAACATTTCCAGAAAGCCGGCACGAAGAAACGAGGATGAATCTGCTCTTGCTGCATCCTCCTCTTTTTTGTTTTGCGTTTTAACTTTGTACCAAACCCTGCGTCGATCCCACATTTTGTTTTCTTTTTTTTAAAAATATTACTACAATATGAATTACATGTATTACAGTATCAATTCTCTGTTTTCAGGTTGTGAATACGGGGACCGCTTTCCAGATAGCTGTAGGAACCTGATAAATTGCACGGGATTTGAAGATGAGTGCTGCGATAGCTGTCCTATCCTTGACGTAACTACACCCAGCTCTGGGAACAAGTTGGGAGTAACAATAGCGAGCTTCACCGTCTACCTCATTGGTCAATACATTTACACTATCATGTCACTGCACTGAGTGGGAGGGGCCATTGTAATATCATCGGTCCCTTTTGGTGTATTCATTTAATTACATTGTCAATTCGCTGCACTGGGTCGGAGGGGCCGCTATATGTAACATCATCGTCCCCATTGGTCTATTCATTGACACTGATATGTCACTGCACTGAGTGGGAGGGGCCGCTATATGTAACATCATCGCCCCCATTGGTCTATTCATTTACACTGATATGTCACTGGACTGCATGGGAGGGACCACTATAAAACCACCCCTCCCCCTCCTTGCCGGTCAGTTCATTTAATAATAATAATAATGTATAGCATTTATATAGCGCATATCCATTTAAAATGCTCTATGCGCTTTACAGAAACAACATGTCAACCACAGAGCAGAATGGAGCTGCCTGCGAAGCGCTCAACACACTGCACTGCTTCTTTCTCTCTCCCTGTTTCGCTCACTCTCTCTCTCTCAAATTGTAACGCAGCCTGTTAGGCGCAGTTCACACTCACAGCAGTTCACACAACACACAACTCAAATAATATTTGAATATTTATTAATAACAATATATATTTAAGAATGAATAATAAATTCTGGCGAAGGGGGGGGGGGGGGGGGGTGATATGGATAAATTTTAATCTATTAATTTCAAATTTCAATTTTGCCCGGGCAGCGGCCTTTCGGCCTGCTCTTTACGATTTCCAACTGCCAAGGTATCTTTAACGTGCGCAACGTGCACACGGGCCCTCCGAATTTTTTTCGTCCTTATCCGAGAAGACTAGGTACTCGATCCTACCCCCCAATAGGACCAGGGACTTGAAAATATGAGAAAAATCCAATTTCCAACATGCCCGCACTGCCCGGGTTTAGAACCCGGGACCCTTGGCATGAGAGGCGAGCACCTTGCCTCTAGACCACCTTGTCCCCATTTGCAGTTACATGCCGTTGCTCTGAGTTGGAGGGACCGCTATAACATCATCTATCTTACTGGTCTTTTCATTCACACTTACTTGCACATGTCATTGCACCCAGCTGAGGAAGGGGGGTGGGGCACTATAATTATGGTGCTTTTTTTTTTTTTTCAGTTGGTTTGATTATGTTTGAGTGGAAAATAAATGAGGCAAGAACAGAATGTTCAAGTCACAGAATGTAACTATGACAGACATGTGAAAAAAATAAAACTGTAATAAACAGTAAATAAAAATCCAGGCATGGGCAACATGCCTAGAGTTCTCATGCCTCTGGTGGTAACCACTTATTCCCTTCAGTCAAGTAAGGGGAGAAGAAACAGACAAGACCACGAGAAAGACCAATCAAATGGCTGGGATGTTTTAAAGATGTATACTATGTTAATTCCGTGCCTTATCAAATACAATGTAATGTTTAATATTATTTGTTACTGTTATCATCTGGCGCATTTTCCATGATCATAATCATTGCCCACCTTTCTGTAAATTGGCTGTGCCAACTTCATCTTGTATATGATATTTGTTGTTGTTTTCTTCATACGACTCAAATTGCAGATCTTCAGAGAGATATCTGTGCATGGAAACAAAAGCTGAATAAAATACATCCTTGACCTTTAGCTGTTTAAAGCAGCCATTTTGTGTTTTTCAACGCCGCGCTGCCCGAGTCAATGAAATCAGCTTTCCAAAACAAACGAAAAGTTATTCGTTGATAAATGAAAAAGTACTCCAAATAATATTAAAGGACACTGAGTGTCAAGTGGCGTGTTCCATATACCGCTGGGCAGTAGAACGTTAATATACAATACCAGCATTACTCTCGAAGTCTCCACATCGAAACTTCAAGTAGAGTACCGGTATACGGACATTCAAATATGAATGTAACATGCGATATTTATTTTATATCAGATTTGAGGTGGAGACCCAAGAACAGGACAATTAATATACTGCGTCCAGGAAATGAAGTCTCGCCTAAGTTAAAACCGTATAACGAAGGTAGATAATTTGCTCCGAACTTTCGGGTGCAGGATACCCGTTGATGATCCTAGCCCAGGAAAAACTGCAGCATTTAAGGGCATGCGCTGTTCATGTGCAAGGCCACGAGAAACTGTGTTTGCTAATGGTCATTCCCCTTAAGCCCAAGTCTTTCGTTTGCACTGCATCAGTGATGTGATTACGGGCCTTTTACTTGATTCTTAAGGGGATGCATGGCAGTGAAAACTCACTACTTAATAAATGAATGAATAAATAAATAAATAAATAATTATGTAATAAATAAATCAACAAATAAATAAATATCGAGTTTGTGTTTTGGGTACTTCTCAGTCAATTATCCATTTTTTTCTTTTATGTCTTTTAAGTTTCATTTCTAAATTGTTCAAATTGGTGATTTTGTGAACTTTACACCAAGGCTTTAGGTGACGTGGTCGTCGTGAAAACGGCCCCTTTCTGTCTGCGTTATTTCACCAAAAAACTTCATTTTTCAAAAAGTTTACCATAGATCTTGATGCAACCGGGTAGGGTCTCTTTTCTTCTTAAATTTTGGGCTAATTTGTTGAGAGGATCTTGGGGATAACAAAACAAAGATTTTTCGTTGCTGTTTTTTTTTTTTTCCCGAATTTTTTGTCCACCTCTGAGTAGTTTCTCACCTGAGTTATGTAATATTAAGCCATAAAATGCATTAAAAATGGTGACATACACTGCAGGGCATCCCCTTAATGTATGGGTGTAATAGACTTTAACTGACGAAACAAATGTGTTTTTTGTGTTAATGATTTTTCTTTGTTTTTACATGAGCCGAAATTCGGCGTACTTTTGTATGTAAACTATTGTTATTAATGTACAGTTCTGCTCTTTTGAAGTTTAAACATTAAGTTTTCTATAATCAAAGAGATGAAAATGTTTTGCCTGCAGCTACCAAAGGACAAAATATTGTCTCCGTTTGCTCAGGCGGTTTTACGGTCTTTCATATTTCTACTTTAAGATCTCTGAACATGGGTAAGGTGATCTAAATAAGTTACGAGTACCTGCGATCAAGAACGGTCTACATGTTAGACTAACACTTTACCACACCTCCCCGTGAGACTTCAGTGATGTCCCCAGCAAAGCTCGGGTCGCCATTTTATTTTATCTGAAGTTTGGGTGTTTATCACAGACTAAAGACAACCTGTGGTGTTTCTGTCATGAACTGCATTCGCGCAATGCAATATTATTAAAATAATCGAGATTCCTCGTTTGACAATGCTGTTTTAAACACGCGTGGGAGTGAATTATAGGCCCCACTAGATGTAAGAGAAAGAATGTTTGCCGGCAACCTTAATAATGACGACACATCAGACAAAATAAAATGGCGTATGGGATAACCTTTGTTAGGTCGCATAATGGTATTGGTGGGTCTGGATATTCGTCAGTCTGTGTCTTATCACAAGAAGACCCAAAAGATCAAAGTTTGAGACGAGAATCTGAAAACTGCAGACCTGAAGACAGTTTTGTCAGAGGCATTAAACTAGGGAAAGTCTTTATCGCCTTGAAATTCAACCTGCGACATTTTTCAGTTTAGTCTCTCCCGTTTAAATCTTGACGGGACTGAAGATCACCGTAAGTTGCTTGGAGCGCTTGCCCCAATCCACTTTGCTTCGATAATGTCTTGACATCGAGAAGTGTCCACTTCATTTTATTGCACACGTTGTTGGTTGTGGACTCTGGGGTCGTGTGGTCAAATCACTGACAAACTGTTTTCTGCCAATTTGTGGTTGTTTTGATCTAAATATGGTATGGTAGCTGTTTCGCCAATGGAGGGATTATGGTAGCAAATTAGTCAAATTTAATTCTAACCTTAACCCTTTCCACAGAAACAATACAAAACAAAATCCCTTGTAAACGCAACCCGATTTGGCCACGCGGCTCAAATAGTTTCGTAAATTTGAGAGGGGCAGAAAGATTGAGTTCGGACATGTTTCTGCTGTCTCTTGTGTGTGCTTTTATTTTTTTATAATACCATTGGTTTGTTAGCTTTGACTTCTATGTTAATGTTGACACTGTTAATGAGTATTAATTTATATGGAAATAAGATTGTGATATATGTCTTAAGAATGACTGCTGTTATTTTGCCTTTACCATAAGACTGTTATTTTGTTAATCAGTCGTACGATTCAGCGTATAAACAAGGTAGTGATTTCTACCTGGCTATCAGTTCGTTTTGATGACATTGCGGCATCCAAGTCTTTCTATTTTTAACTGTCGTAACTACATGTTTCTCACTGGTCATTGACGCATAACAAAATAAAAAAATAGTAACTCTCAGTTGTTATTTTGATAATATTATCCTACATACCTTGAACAATTTATTCAGCTCTAGAAATGTTAGCCAAATTTTTGTGTAGATTATAAGATTTTCTTTAGCACAAATGCTGCTTAAAAAACCTCTCAACGAATCAAACTCTGTGATCCTGTTTGAGAAACTTTTTTTTTTTTTCTAAAGATAGAATTATCTCAGTGTCAAAAGGATGCCTTTTTGTCTGTTTTTATAATTTACTGCTTGATCTTGTAGTAGATTTATCACTGAGAGCTTTGTTGTATGTCTGGAGATCTGGAGAGAGAGAGAGAGAGAGGGGGGGGGGCGATCCGCATAAAGTGATTAAGGCGCAGTATAAAAAGCACAGAACAAAACAGGAGAATGGAAGATAGAGACAGAGGAAAAAGGTGGAGTGAAAGACCGAAAAAAAAAAAAGTTATTTAATAAGAGAAAGAGTGACAGATACAGCCATAACGACACTGTCATTGAAATGGTCAACTATCTTGAAGCATGTCAGTGCCAGGACAGAGTATGAACAAACCAATAAGAAAAATAACCTGGCCGATTGTCTTGTATGTTGCCTGGTAATTTAATCGATGCACTTTATCTATGATGACATTGCTTATCAGAATGATCTAATGATTATTCAAGCTATGACACAAAAGTGCCTTAGGTAAGAAGCACATCTGGCATTGACTATTCTATTATTTTTATTTTTATAGGTAGTAGGAGTAATGAGGCCTTTTCATATTTTAAAACACTCAAAACATGCCAACAAATGTCAACCTGGCAGTATAATTTGGGCCAACCAGGATATCATGAATGTTATTTTCGTTTGATGTTAACCATTGAATGTTAATTTGATGAAGTTTATTCTTTTTTATAATATATGGGTTGTTGTAGATTTATTGGAATATAGGCTGCCTTTCCACAATATACAGATCTGAACGATTAATCTATTTCCAGCGAGTACTGTGTTTCGTGAATGGAGCTGTTAAATTTACTGATCTTTTATATCAGGGTAGAATCAGTGTGAACTGAGTTGAACAATCCACTGATAGATTGGGCTATGTAGACAATCCTCTGAGAGAAAAAGCGTACCGTGCATGAATAAATGAAGTTAAATGTATGAATGTTAATTAAATTGTCAATTGTGTTGGTGAATAAATGAAAGTGCAGGCAACAAAAGAAAGAGAGAAAGAAAGAAAGAAAGAAACCCTGAACATTTTTATGACAGAAAGAAAAACGAATGGAAGCCAATGAGATTTAAGAAAAAATGAAAGTACAGTATATGAATGAAATAATCAGAAACAAAAGAAACAATCAAAGTGTAAATAATATTATCTAAATTGTTAATTTTTGATGTTCTAACTCTGACTGCTATTCTACCGTTCTAGGGAAAAAGACCGTACAGGCCAATCTAGGCCAGATTTACTTTTTAACATTATTTTATAAAAAGAATTGTGCACAATCTTTCTACTTGGATTATACTTTTGTACGGCTACGACTACTGTTTTCTTTTTGGTCGTCGTAAAAGGGAACTTCAATGAAGAATTTTTAAAAAGGGAAGGGGGGGGTGGGGGTGGGGGGGGGGGAGATTAGGGTTATGCCGAAACTTTTTTTTTCTATTGCGTCTCCGGTAAAATGTTGTCTTTGGCATAGCCTACGGCTTTTTTTCCACAACATGACAGTGTTGAAATATGAATATTTTCCCGCATTTTTAAGCTGACGAAATCACGTACAATGTGAATATTAATTTGTTATGTATATTTTATGTATCATTCCTGCAGACCACTTTGTGATTAAAAATTTAATGTTATCGATGTTTTACCATGATGTTTTAAATCTTTATCTTACTGAAATAAAAAAGCTGATGAAAACTCTCGTCATAGGCGTTTTCTTTTGTTTTGTAATCTAATTATGTCTGTCTGTGTAAAACAAAACAAAACACAAAACAACAACAACAAAATTTTGCGTGTAGAAAATACATGTGTAAGTCATGTGGGCTCTTATTTTGTACCTTAAAAGTAAGTTGTAAAACAACAACAACAAAATTTTGCGTGTAGAAAATACATGTGTAAGTCATGTGGGCTCTTATTTTGTACCTTAAAAGTAAGTTGTAAAACAACAACAACAAAATTTTGCGTGTAGAAAATACATGTATAAGTCATGTGGGCTCTTATTTTGTACCTTAAAAGTAAGTTGTAAAACAACAACAACAAAATTTTGCGTGTAGAAAATACATGTGTAAGTCATGTGGGCTCTTATTTTGTACCTTAAAAGTAAGTTGTAAAACAACAACAACAAAATTTTGCGTGTAGAAAATACATGTATAAGTCATGTGAGCTCTTATTTTGTACCTTAAAAGTAAGTTGTAAAACAACAACAACAAAATTTTGCGTGTAGAAAATACATGTGTACGTCATGTGGGCTCTTATTTTGTACCTTAAAAGTAAGTTGTAAAACAACAACAACAAAATTTTGCGTGAAGAAAATACATGTGTAAGTCATGTGGGCTCTTAATTTATACCCTAAAAGTAAGTTGTAAAACAACAACAACAAAATTTTGCGTGCAGAAAATATATGTGTAAGTCATGTGGGCTCTTATTTTGTACCTTAAAAGTAAGTTGTAAAACAACAACAACAAAATTTTGCGTGTAGAAAATACATGTATAAGTCACGTGGGCTTTTATTTTGTACGTTAAAAGTAAGTTGTAAAACAACAACAACAAAATTTTGCGTGTAGAAAATACACGTGTAAGTCATGTGGGCTTTTATTTTGTACCTTAAAAGTAAGTTGGAAAGCAAAGCAAGCAAAAACTGTGGACAAAGTAAGAATTAACTACTTTTGTCAGGGCATCTCTCAGGTAAAGTAAAGCTCTTACAAAAATTACGATTTATTATAATCTAACCCAGAAGCCAGATCCTTTCTGTTTCAAGGTAGTTGTTGTTGTTGTTTTTTTTTAAGCCAAAAAGAACAGGTTGTTTTTATTTTAGGTAGTTACCAGCAACAAATAAAAATCGGGTTCAGTAATGATAGAATATTGCACAAAGGACTGGGAATCCCTGTAAAAGTACATGTATTTCCCAGCCAGCAACTGCACGTCAATGTGGGTTGTAAGATTAGAGCCCAGATTTGCTTATAGGAATGACATTGTTCCTACAAAGATCTACTGGTTACAATATGGCGACCCCCCCCCTCCCCTGTTGTAGGAGATCCGCCCCTTCAGTAACTATACCAACCCTACAAAAATTCTACACAAAATAAATGTTTGTTCTACTGAGGTAGGGATACTGGCTTGGTTAAAAAATAGTTTTGCGGATTTTGCTCAGAGAGAGAGGAGAGACAGAGAGAGAAAGAGAGAGGGAGAGAGAGAGAGAGGGGCCGCTGATGCATCAACTTGGGGGAGAATTGTGGGCTAAACTAAATGCAGTTGTTTTGGATGTTATCGAAAGATGTATTTTTTTTAAATGCTGAGGACAGTGTATGCATGACAATGACAAAACTCTTCAGAACAATATGCTTGTTAATTATCATGGGCTACAAAGGCAACAAACATTTCTGGGATCTGCGATAATGCTGCGTGGCTCCTATTTTAGGGTAATTCACCATCATCTTCTTTCTTTTCCTAAGACAAAAATGAATGTTTCCCAAAGATTGTAAATCTTATTTGTTTCATTATTTGAGTTTTTTTCTACCGCGTGGCCGAGTTTTCAGAAATCACTTTTTTTTCTCTTTCTTTTTCTTAAGAGGCCTAAGATAGGTCTAGATCTATCTCTATTCAGATGCTTTTAAAGATTAAAGATTTTGCTGCCATTTGAAATATACCACAAAGTTACAGCAGTTCCTTTGCATCAGAATTTATTTATTTTTTAAAATTTTATTTTGATGTAGGCCTATGTTAAGCTTTATCAGCTTGCAATAAAGCCCCCCCCCCCCCCAACCTTGACACAAAATAAATCAAATCGCGTCAAGAAATCTCTTTAAAACTTTCACCCTTCCCTGTCCAAATACGAGTAGGCCTATGCCACTGCTGTAAATTATAAACATCTACGTGTTTATACGACCAGGTAACAAAGTATTTTCGAGAAAAAAAAAAATAATATCTACATATTTTTTCTTTAAATTGACTCGTGAAATGAAATTCGATTGGTGTCTTTTAAACCCTCTGTTCGAGAGCCCTTTGTAATCTTGTCCTAATGAAGAGTTCCTATGTGAACTTTGCACCATACTGTAGTTCTGAAGTGCAAACTTAAGTTGCTAACGTAGCGCAACCGGCGGTTGTCACATCAGTAGCTTGCAAATAGTCATAAAACATCCCAGATGGCTGTGGCAAAAGGTATGTCTGTTGCCTTTTTTTTTAACAGACGGATAGAAGAACATAATCTTATGTCACCATTAAATTACATTTACAATTCATGCAATTTTCCATTGACTATTGAGTTTCTGTCTCACGAGGCAGGATGGATGCTACTGTTAGATCTAGACTCTAGATCGAGATCCAGACTCTATGATCGACGCCGGAAAGAACAACCGTATATCTCTAATTGTTAGCTTGTAGTGTTATGTAGATTATAAAACTGGATTAGGGAATAGTTTTGAAACTTGAATGTTACACCCAGGAATTGTTATTGTTTGTAATGTAAACTTGCATTAGGCCATTAGGGTATGCATTGGACTTTGGAACAGAACTTGACACACCTTATTATATTTAGAACTTTAGGTTCCAGCTAGTCTTGTACTGAGGTAGGCCTACAAGGACACCTTAAAAAATAACCTAAGTGGAGCAGCATCCAGCCACGCCAGCTGGAAGCGTGTGCCTCCAATAGATCAGGATGGAGGTCTCTCACCTCCAAGGCAACCACTGCTTTTGATAAGGATTGGCGAGAGTGTCTCGCTGCGGCAGGAGACAGACGTCACAGGGCAGCGTCCACCTCGGTCCAAAATACAAACTTTCAATGCGACACCTGCGGGCACCTGTGTGCTTCCAGCTTCGGTCTGCGGAGCCACATGAGCCGTCATCGCTGAGAGCAGAGAAACAACGTCATCATCGGATTCCAATGGAATACCAAGAAGGAGGTTCCAGCTAGTCTGTAGAGATGGGGTTTGATTCAGTATAGATATCACATGATCATAAGGGCGGGCTTTGGGAAAAAGTCTTCTGAATGTGTCTCATGCCAGTATTGCCGGATTTCACCTTTTAATGTACACGGCATGTAGTCATTGTGCAGCATGTTAACTCTAAAAAACATCCTTCTGTAAAGGACTACGTTAACTTTAAACTCACCAGCAGCCATACACAGAGACCCTCTGACAAGTAAATCCTCCTTAGGGATATTTTGTATTTGACTTGTCGCTCTGCGATTGACGGATGAGTACATATTAACATTTTGTAGTCTGGCAGTCTTGGCATTAGTTACATTAGAATGTCTTTCTGACGGAATCGAATGTATGCCTTGCTTGGAAATATCAAGCAATTCTTTTTTTAAAAGTTACTGCCATTTTGTAGTTTTACTTTCACTTGAAAAAAGGAACATTCTTACCAAGGATGAGTATTATCTTTTTTGTTTGAACATTACAATATTTGCATGCCCATCGTTTACTTCAAAGTTGTTTGCAAGAGGGAGCCAATGTACAGAAAGAAGAGCACTTGTGCTGGTGTTCTGAAACAGTTTGTCGTTTGAAGTTTGTAGCCTTCATTCTGTGTGGTATCGTTTTCTGGTTAACATGGACCTAGTATTGTATTTTAAACTGAATTTGTATTGTTGTTTCTATTTGTTTGCAGCTGTAACTGGTGTTTACATTGTTGCTGCAAAGCGTACAGCATTTGGAGCATTTGGTGGCAAACTGAAGAACATTTCAGCCACAGATCTTGCTGTTTATGCCTCTCAAGCAGCTCTAAAGTCTGGGAATGTTAACCCACAAGATGTTAATAGTGTGGTATTTGGAAATGTCATATCAGTGAGTTCAATTTTTCATTTTTTCCTTGAATTAATATGAAGTAATTTCATTTGTAAAATCTTAAAGCTTAGAAAGCATTGCCTTTAAGAGAGAAATTAAAATTGAATTATTCACGTCTTTTATTGCACAGTGAAAGCTTTTGATGTGATCCTATGTAAACTTAATTCTTTGATCTTTCACCTTCACCACTTTACTTTAACTATAAAAAGGAGAGCTGACTTTGTTGGCAGGAGCCTGATCATGGAGAATAATGGTTAATTTGAAAAAATATTATAACAAGCAATATATTAATTTGTAGAAAGCAGTGAAGTTTTAATGGTGAGGTAGAATGAATTCTTTCTGGTACCTGTGGAAATTATTTTGCATTATAGCCTCACAGATTCACATTTTATCAGAGAGTAAGTTAAGAAATATTTTGTAGTTGACTGTTAAAGATTTTGTGTGAAAATATTGTTCCATCTGACTCTGTTTCAGTCAGCAATAGATGGTATCTATGGACCTCGCCATGTCAGTCTGAAGTGTGGTATTCCTGAAGCTGTGCCTTGTTTGGGTGTCAACCGCTTGTGTGGCTCAGGTTTCCAGGCTATAGTCAATGCAGCCCAGGTAAAGCAAGTTTGAGAGTAGTAAACAGGGATGCCAGTCTTCCGTTATTTTCCGGTTTTTCCGTTAATTTTGTCCTGAAAAAAAATTCCGTTACAAAAAAAAAAATTTTTTTTTAAAAGGAAAAATTTAGAAAAATACGGCGAAAATTGGTGTGACACCGGGCAATACGAAAGAAAAACCACCTATTTTTAGATCAGCCTATTATGCGCATGCGCCAGGCACGGATGTTTACAAAATTGTCTTTCCAAGCAGCGATGGGCAATTCTTGGGTAGGTATTTTTGACGGTCACATTTCCTCCGCGCAATTTTTCAGTTAAAAATCATTCAGTCCACTGGCATCCCTGAGTAAAGTATAAATATACTAAAATGTGGTGATTTTAAACACTTCTATTAAATGAT
Organism: Onchidella celtica; assembly: GCA_963931925.1. Taxonomy (NCBI): domain Eukaryota; kingdom Metazoa; phylum Mollusca; class Gastropoda; order Systellommatophora; family Onchidiidae; genus Onchidella; species Onchidella celtica. The sequence continues at coordinate 5,197,261 of OZ007575.1, forward strand.
TTACAACAGGAAAGAATTCTAATGAAACTTAGTAGGAAACGTGTTTCACAATGAGCATTGTGATACACTGAAAGGGTGTTGGCAAATTGATTTGTTGTTATTAAATTTTTTTTAAAATGGGACTATACAACTTGATTGTGGTAATTATGTGACTGAGCTCTGTCAAGAAATGCAGAATGAGTTGCCAGTGTTTCATTATAATTTCACGTGGATGTCTTTGAACTCTTAATAAAGTCTCCATTTGATTTTCTTCTTGTGATATAGAAGTGAGGACCTTCAGTTTGTGAGCCTAATCTCTTGACATGAATATTTCGACAGCTGTTGATAAGCTTTTTTTTACTCTAAACTGTGTGTTGTCTAAAAAATAGTAGTCCCAAAGACATGTTTGCTTGTTAAATCTGTGCTTAGACATATCAGTGTTCAAAAAGCATGCGCAAAAATCAAACGCAGGTGAGAAATGTATCGAATGTTACCAAACGCAGTAATCTTCACATGTCATAGGGGTTTGTGTTTCAGTCTTACAAATAGTTACAACTAAAACAAAATCTTCTAAATGTTCCAGCTGTTGATTCTTTACAGCTAAAGATATATATATATACTAGCTGAGTTGCCCGGCCCTGTCTGGGATAAATCGATTTATTAGTTTCAGTTCTGGGTGATTATTATGGACCTGCTTCATTTTGCCTGTTCCTTTAGCTTTATTTTATTTTTGTTTGTTTGTTTGTTTTTAGATGAGTTTTACTGCTCTCCCTTTGCGTGTTGACATCCTGCGCATTCCGTCAGCATCCGTCAAATGGTAATGATCTGCGCACGGGTTAGTTTGTTTGTTAGTGAACACATCACAGGAAGTGATAACGTCATGTGTAGGCGGAAGTGGGCTATTATTAGAAACATACATCAATATCTTATTGATCGTAAATTTCGGATCAAACGCTCTCGTGAATTTAGTCTTTAATTATAACCGCATTTACCGATTAACTCAGAAATAACCAACGGTTTTGTTTGTGTATAGCGATAGGAACAATGTTCGCTATCCCATAATTCTTTGTGCCAAATTTCAGGTCGGTGCGTTGTGTAGTTTCCGTGTCCATAGGACTATTAGGGGTTTTGTTGTAGCTTTATTATATAGATATGCTTAAACTTTTCCCTTATTTTCCACAGGATATCATGCTAGGATGTGATATTGTTCTTGCGGGTGGAACAGAAAATATGACTCAAGTGCCATATGCAGTCAGAAATATCCGATTTGGTACAAGGCTTGGAGAGGACCTGAAGGTGATGATGAGTATGAGGTCACATGGTGTTTTTTAGACTTTTATCAATTGTTCCTGAATGTTTGGTCACTGTGCTGTGCCATAAAAATGTCTGAGATCAGCTTTGAAGATTTATATGTGGGCACAGAGATGACTGTGCACTTACAATCTTACTGCCATTTAAATTCCATGTCCACCCTGTGGTTTGCCAAGGCCAAGGGTATGGGTTTGTTTTGTGTGTGTATGTGGGCCTGTCATTTTGGTGACGAAGACAGGAAATTTTTTTTTAAGAGAGTGTAGTCGCATTAGTTTACTGATATTATTAGATTAGATATACCCAGAGTTTGCAAATTTAATATGGGGTACATTATGTTCATGCTCATAACCAAATTGAAATTGTCATACTCGTTTTTCATCATTTTGCAGGTGAGGTAAAACAAACTGTTTCACGAGCAAAAGTCAAAAGTGTGAGATAAGCAGTTTGCATAATAGAAAACCCATTAGGCCCAGGCCAACAGTCGTTTTTTGACATAGCCAGTGTGGTTTCTCATTTTTAGAAAATGAGCTTCTCATCAGGTTCCTAATTGATTCAAACTTTCTAATTGCTCTTAGTGGAGTAGATCATGATGAAGCATGCAAATTGCCAACTCACAGTCAGGCAGCTTGCCTACGAGCATGATGATATTGAAATCTATTTCTGGACATAATCTTGTTTAAAGTGTACGATATATGAGAACCATGTTGATAAATGCATTATAAATCATTAAATGGCATTGAAATCAAAATAAATTAACAAATTAATTTTTTTCTCTTAGCTTCAAGATATGTTGTGGGAAGGTTTAACTGACACCTATGTGAAGTTGCCCATGGGGATGACAGCTGAAAATCTGGCAGAGAAATACAACCTCACTCGGGAAGACTGTGATAAATATGCTGTACAGACACAAGCCAGATGGAAGACAGGTGGGAGATTGAGATATTACAAACAATAAAGTGTTTCAGGAAGTCTTGCAGAGATAAAAGATTACACAACTGACTAGAAAACTTGTCTTCCTAGTCCTGCTTTATTCTATTGCCACTTTTTTCTTTTTACTAAAATTGAGATAAGACCAAAACGGTATAACAAAGTGTATTCTATCATTTCTACAAAAATTGTGAAGGTATCTCACTTATGGGGGTAGATTTTAAAGTGTTAATAAGTTATTTCAACACTTTGTGAAGTTTCACAACAAATATTGAGCAGTGATTGACAGGAAAGACTTTGGTGTGGAGAAGGGATACTGCAGTAAAAGGCAGTGAACTAGTTTTTGATAACCTGGTGTTTCCTTTGCCTATCGCTTCATTCTGTTTTATCATTTGTTTGAAGTACAGTTGTGCAGGTTCCACACTGAGCTTAACTCTCAATCTTCTTTTACCAAAGATTTCGATCACCGGTGATCGACGCTTGTATCCCTCATTATTTTAATGAAAAACTGTTCAAAACTGCTTGAAAATCGTTTGTTTTGAAAGGCGAAACTGGTTTTTAACGAAAACAGGTGAAAAAATTATAAAACGAAGCCTTTTAAGTGAATAGAAAGAAAGAGAAATAAGACGATCGCGTCTCTTCGGTTCCGCCGCCATCTTGGATTTTTATCTACTGCTGAGTTACCATCATTGTCAATAAAGCGCAATAAAATGGCTTCAAACAATCTTTCTGATGAAGAAATTGAATATGAGTCAAGCGAGGATGAAGTCTGGGATGAAGAAGACGTCTCAGATTCCAGCTCTGATGAGAATGAAGCCCCATCAACCGGCCGGAACATACGAGAACGAAGGTGAAGGTTTTTTCTTCTTTAGCCTATGTAATCATAACACAAACATTTTGGATCTAGATCTAATTACAGGTATCACAGGTAATTATATTTATTGTAGTTTGCTCCTTCAATCATTGCTGAGCACCAGTCAGTCAGGATTTAGGCTTTGATCTGCTTTTTTATTTGTTCAGGCTGATTACAACTTTCCACGTACTGCACCTCGCCCGTGCAGATGCGGGGCTCTCTTGTAGAAGAGGGACAGCAGAGAATACATCTGACGTGATACTGCGTGTCGTAAGAGGCGACTAAAGGTGCAAAGGTCCTGGTCTCCCGAGAAGAGCCAGTTGGCGGTGGGCCAACTACCCACCCTGTAAAAATAAACCAGTTACAGAAACACAAGCAAATACTTCAAATCAGTCTTTTATCTTGGGAGAAGGGGGAGCATCTGCACCTGTAGATTCAATGAAGGACAATGGACAAAGCCGAAAGGACGCCACTGGCCCGACTGCTCCTTCATCAAGCAAGTCACTCCGGATTGCGTCGTGGAATGTCCGCTCCATGTATGAAGCAGGAAAGAGTGCCCAGGTTACAATGGAGATGAGGCGATACAGACTGCACATACTTGGAGTTAGCGAGACCCGCTGGATACAGTCCGGACTGAAACAACTTAATACTGGGGAAAAGATTTTGTATTCTGGAAGGGAGGACAAAAAGCATACAGAAGGAGTAGCGATCATCTTGAGCAAGCACGCCCAGAGGTCACTGAGGGGATGGGAACCCTATGGAAGGAGAATTATATTGGCATCATTTACTACTAAGAACAAGAACATCAACATGAACATTGTGCAGATATACGCCCCAACAAATGAAGCAACCGATGAGGACAAGGACGACTTCTACAACCAGCTTCAGGAAATAGTTGACACATTGCCAAGAAAAGATGTGAACATTATAATGGGAGACGCCAATGCCAAGATAGGACAGGACAATACAGGGTATGAGGACATTATGGGGTGCAATGGTTTAGGACAAATGAATGAGAATGGAGAGCGGTTTGCAAGTTTCTGCGCATTTAACAGCTATGTGATTGGAGGTTCAGTATTCCCACACAAGAGGATCCATAAGGCCACTTGGATTTCACCGGATGGAGTAACTGAAAATCAGATTGACCACTTTTGCATCACCCGACGATTCAGACGCTCACTAGAGGATGTCATAGTACAGAGAGGAGCTGATGTTGGATCTGACCATCACATGCTGCTGGCAAGACTCAAACTCCGCCTCAAGAAACAAGGTACCAGAGCAGGAACAAAGAGGAGAAAGTTTCAAGTGAGCCTTCTGGATGGAGACAAGAAGGAAGAGTTCCAGCTGACACTGAGGAATAGATTCAAACCCCTTGTTGACCTCGAAGAGACAGTAGATTTGGAGACTCACTGGGCTAAGGTAAAAGGAGTATTTACATCGACATGTCAGGATGTTATTGGGGAAAAGAAAGTGGAACACAAGGAATGGATCAGTCAAAAATCACTGGACTTGATAAGGATAAGAAGAGACCTAAAAGAACGGGTAAATGCAAGTCGTACAAGAAGCTCAAGAGTTGGTAACCAGGAAGAGTACCGAGCATCAGCTAAAGAGGTCAAAAAATCAATTAAAAAAGACAAAGAGGAGTTCATAGGAATGTTAGCAGAGAAAGCAGAGAAGGCAGCAACAGGAGGACACATGAGGATCCTCTACCAGACTACAAAGACTCTTGCTGGAAAATATGGAAAACCTGAAGTTCCTGTCAAGGATTACAACAGGAAGGCTATTTTTGGAAAGGAAGCTCAGGCAAAAAGATGGATAGAACAATTTAACAGCCTCTTGAACAGACCTCCACCAAGCAACCCACCCGACATTCTACCCGCAAGAAATGATTTACCGATCAGTTGCGACCCTCCGACTAAAGCAGAGATTAATGATGCCATAAAGCAGTTAAATCGAGGCAAGGCAGCTGGACCAGACCAGATCCCACCAGAGGCGCTGAAGGCAGATGCTGCTGGGGCTGCAGAGGGTCTGCACTCACTATTCTCGAGGATTTGGATCGGAGGCAAGTTTCCAAAGGACTGGAAGGAAGGACACCTCGTGAAGCTCCCAAAAAAAGGGGACCTCAGCAATTGTAGTAACTACAGAGGAATCACACTTCTCTCCATCCCAGGAAAGGTTTTCAATCGGATTATTCTCAAGCGAATACAGAATGCAACAGACCAAAAACTTCGCGAGGAGCAAGCTGGTTTCAGGAGTAATCGATCAACCACCGACCAGATCGCCATGCTGAGAATCATAGTAGAGCAGTCGCTAGAGTGGAACTCCCAACTGATAGTGAACTTCCTTGACTACGAGAAGGCCTTTGATAGCATCGATAGAGAAACACTGTGGAGAATATTGAGACATTATGGAATCCCAGAGAAGATGGTGAATCTTATCAAGAGCATGTACGAGGGGACAAGTTGCAGAGTCGTACATGATGGTGAGCTTACTGACAGCTTTGATATCAAGACTGGTGTTAGGCAGGGTTGTTTGCTGTCCCCATTTCTGTTTATCCTGGTGATTGATTGGCTTATGAAAGAAACCACCAGTGGAGGAAGAAATGGCATACAATGGACCCCATGGACACAGCTGGACGATCTAGATTTTGCAGATGACTTGGCACTATTGTCGCACACACACGACCAGATGCAAGCAAAGACTACAGCTCTAAACAAAATTTCAGAATCTATTGGATTGAGGATACATCCCGCGAAGTCGAAGGTCCTAAAAATTGTTGCACCCCTAAGCGAACAAGTCACAGTAGGAGATCAACCACTGGAAGATGTAGAATCCTTCTGCTATCTTGGTAGTATCATTGACAATAAGGGAGGAACAGAGGCAGAAGTCAAAGCACGAATTGGAAAGGCACAGGCAGCTTTCACATCCTTAAGCAAGATTTGGAGAACCAAGGATATATCTCTAAAAACAAAGCTGAGGATATTCAACTCGAACGTGAAGTCAGTCCTGTTGTATGGATGTGAGACTTGGAATGCGTCCCAGGCCTGCATAAAGAGAATCCAAGTTTTCATCAACAGATGTTTGAGGAAGCTACTTAAGATCAGATGGACAGACAAGGTCAGCAATGAAATTGTATGGAAAAGAACAAGACAGAACCCAGTCAGAGAGGAAATTGGTAGGAGGCGATGGAGATGGATCGGCCACACTCTCAGGAGGCCAGGAAACAGCATCACGAAGAAGGTATTGGACTGGAATCCCCAGGGCAAGAGATCAAGAGGAAGGCCGCGCGGAACGTGGAGAAGAGCCAGAGAAAATGATGTGCAACGAAGCGGAAAGACTTGGAATAATGTAAAGAGGCTGGCCCATGATAGAGAGGGATGGAAGGTGTTTGTTGGTGGCCTATACCCTGATCCAGGGTGAGAAAGGCAATGATGATGATGACGTACTGCACCTAGTAACCAAGGCCTATGTTTTGTTTACCGTGGTTACCATCTCTTGTCAGTGGCTTCTTGTATCTACTATTATGATCTTCTGGAGCTAGATTTCAACATAATTTTAGGTATATTGTATTATATTGCTACACATTATTTCTATTAATTTTTTATTATTAGGTTTGGGTATAAATGATTCTTGTAACACATTTTTGCTTCTTTTTCTATTCCTCGTATATAGCTTTGGAGACTATGACAACTGGTCTAGGACGTCCGTCCCAAACTTTAACCCTGAATGACCACCCGGAGCCCACTTCCCCGATTCCATGACAAGAGGGTCCAGAAGAAAGTACCTGACACCATTCACTATTTTCCAGCTGTTTTTTTCATCATGTGTTGTGCAGCAATTATGTTCATGGACAAATGAGAACGCCAGGGAGGTGGGACCGACAAAAGTCAGCATGTACAAAGGCTGGGTTCCTCTAGAAGAAGAAGAGTTTTATCGTTTTATTGGACTGCTTATGTACATGGGAATGATTCAAGTACGAGGAGTAGAAATGTATTGGAGTAAAAAGAGTCTATTCAATGGCCTTTGGGCGCGATCATTTATGACAAGATTTCGATTTCAACAAATTATGTGTTTTTTGAAAGTATCCGACAGAAAAACTGAGAAACAAGGAGACAAGTTATGTAAAGTTCGTTTTTTGTTTGATATTATGAGGAGAAAATGCATGAATCTTTATCAGCCAGGTTTGAATATTTCTGTTGATGAGAGTGTGGTAAAAAATAAAGGAAGGTTTTCATTTAGGCAATATATACGTGACAAGCCTACTAAGTGGGGCATGAAGCTTTGGGTTTTAGCAGATTCTTTGTCTGGTTACACTTACAATTTTGAGGTTTATTTGGGAAAGACAGGGTCTGGGAAAGTTAGTGGAAATGGTTTAGCCTATGAAGTTGTTATGGATCTCTTGAAATTTCTTTTAGCTCGTGGCAATAAGGGTTACCGTCTTTTTGTTGATAATTTTTATTCAAGCATTCATTTGTTTCGTGATCTGTTGAAGAAAGGGATTTTAGCTTGTGGTACTATTATTTCCAATAGGAGGGGATTTCCAGCAGAATTGAAAAATGTGAAACAGTGGGAGAAACAGAATGAGAGAGGGGCAATGAGATGGTGTAGACAAGGGAATATTTTAGCACTTCAGTGGAAGGACAATAAAACTGTGTCTGTGATTTCTACCATGCATGGGGCAAATGAATTTTGTATGGCTAATAGGAGAACTAAAACAAATGGAGCTTTTCAAACTTTGGAACTTAGACAACCCTAAGTCATAACAGATTATAACATGCATATGGGTGGAGTTGATAAAAGTGACCAATTACTAACCAAATACAACATGTTACGTAAGACAAATAAATATTAGAAGACATTGTTTTTTCATTTTCTATATATTGCCAGAGTAAATAGTTATATTTTGTTTCAGGACTGGAGAAAGCAAAACCCTGATTTGAAAGAACTAGATAGAAGTAACAAGTTTAATCAGCTTGCATTTACAGAAGAACTAATCAGGCAACTCGGGAAAATTGACGACTTTGCAATGTTCCAACAGCCTCAAAATAAAAAATTTTTACTAATCACCCAATTATTCCTGGTATTGTTCCAACTTCTCAGAGAAAGAACTGTAAGCTATGTTATGATAAATTACATGTTGAACAGAAAAGCAGATACTTCTGCAGAACTTGTAATGTTTTTCTGTGTCTGCATGACACACGGAACTGTCTTGTAGACTACCACAAAATATAATTTTATACATATTCATCATTGAATATAAGCCTCAGATGTTTGTCTGTACATGATGAAGTTAATCCTGATTCTGTTTAAAATTAAGGTTGTTTCCCTGTATAAAATTCAAATGAATAACAAAATATTTATATAACATGACAAGTTGTACAACTTTTTCCGTTGTGGTTTGTGGCAGTTCTCGGCACAAATAGTTCACATATATGCATTTCAATTTTTTAAATATTTCAGTCATTTACTGACAGAATGTCTTGAAATTTGGATATATGTTGTAAAATTGGATGTAGTTTGTTAAGATAATAAAGATTTTCAGTTTCCTTCAAATACTTTTTTTTTCTTCTATCACAGTGTCCATTGTGGTTGTAAATTTATATACTTTTCAATTTTTTTTTTCCCATAAAATTTGGACCCCAGATCTTTTTATTGTCATTATAATTAGTCAAAACTATCATCAAATGGCAGCTAATTCAATTCTGAATCCATTGATATATAACTTGCTACTCTATCTTAAATAGAAAAAGAAATAGGGCTCTTTATCTGTCGGCAACATTCAGTTTCCATAAATATGCCATAAAAACCAAAGAAGATTGAGGGTTAATGAAAAGTGATCTCAGAGTTTACTTACACAGTCATTCCTTTTACCGTCCATATGTTCTTGCGTGTGCGCTTGCACACTCACTCAAACACCCTTGTACTCTAGCCTTTGAGAGAGAGAGAGGAAAAGAGCTATTGCTAAGTCCCTTTCCTATATTTTATGTTAATATGCTCAAGATAGGACTACTCAAGAACAAAACTGTTGCCATTTCTTAATAACCTGTTTAAGTCATGTATTATCAATTTTTGTGAATGTTTGTGTTTAGAAAACTTAAATGATCAGTACCGAATATTCGGCATGATGGCTGTCTTGATGTGCCACAAGGCCATTAATTCAGCTCACAGAGTAAATATGGTAAAACATCAAACTCATCTTTATGTGTAACGTGATGGGGTTTTCCGAAAAGATCAGAATTACATGCTAGAGAAATTAGAACAAATGACAGTGAGCCGTAAAAAAAAATTATTCAGTGAATTTTTATAAATAGATGCATTTATATTTGATATTTGATTTCTAACTTTTTTTTGTTCCACAGCCAATGAGAACGGAGTTTTCAAGGATGAAATTGCCCCCATCACACTCAAGGGAAAGAAAGGTACTCATTATTGATCAGTTCAGCTGGGGGGGGGGGGGGGGGGGGGGGCTAAGGGGCAATCTTTACATTATCCAAGCCTGCCAACTGCCTTTATTTTACAGGCTTGTCCTATGGCTGGGAAGGATGTTAAAAGTTAATCAAACAAACATTTCTACAGCACTACAGTGAATGAAACACTTTAATGTGTTTTTAACTGGCATATGAAAACAAGTGGTGAATACCCTTCGCACAGTACACCATGCTTATGTTAAACTCCTTTTAGCATTTAGAAAGTTTGACACTGTAGAAATGCCGACTTGGGTTTAATTATTTTTTTTAACAGAAACACAAGAAACAAACTTAAAATCTGGTTACACTACAGCATAAACAAATGAAGAAAAAGCAGTTCCATAAGTCTTGTTGTGAAATGGAAGCCTATGCAACATTTGAAGTAAATCCAACTCACAGTTTTCAAAAGAATTGATTCTGATTCACTTCATGCAAAGAAGACATATTAAACTACTATACCTGCTCCCTTTTAGAATTCCATTATGGAGGTTTTGCCTAAAACTCTTATTGCTTTTTCACTGTTCCTTTCACAGGAGACGAAGTGTTTGAAGTGGATGAACATCCCAGGCCAGCAACAATGGAAGCCATGGCCAAACTGCTCCCAGTCTTCAAGAAAAATGGAACCGTAAATGCTGGGAACGCATCGGTATGTTTTTCTGCCAAATTTTGGGCCATTCTTATTACAGTGGAGTCCAAGTAAATCAGACTTCGGTAATTCGAATTTGTGTTAAATTGAGGTGATTTTGAAATGAGTTTTTTTCCTTCTTTATCTACATTAAATGTTTACTGCAAATTCGAATTGGAACCACCCCAATTCTGGTAAATCGAACTGATTGTGCACGCTCATCCTCAATGTGACTTCTGTCTACCAGGCCCATGGCCGTAAAAACCAATTTCCGCAAACACGCTGACATGGGACTGTTCAACAACTCTTTTACTAGCTAGTCCAAAATGCCCGCCGCGAGTGCCGCGGGCGAATTTCAGCTAAAATCGACTGTTTTTGTTGTTCTGTGGTCCGTTTGTTCTAGCATTGCTTGTGTAGTGTTTGGTATGAATTAAAAGAACTGAATCTCCTCTTTCTAATGATGTTTGTTTGAATTCAATGCCCCCTTAATTAGACTTTTGGTGAATCAATCAATAACGTCTTCAAATCGCATTTTTCGCGGAACGGACAGCTGAATTTTGGACCCCATCTCTCTTAACGGGGAAGCGCGTTTTCGCCGTCGCAGCAAATATTCCACATTTGGCACGGTTAGCTGCAGAATTGAATGCACTGTAGTTTCATATAACTTTCCACGGGTTTCATTTTGTGTAAGTGCCGTAAAAAGTTGAGGTTTCTGTGAAAAAATCGAAAAATCTGAAAGTTACACCAAAAGAAAGCTTTACTTTCCTTTGCTTCGGTGTGAAAATTCGAAATGTCTCTGTGCTATGGCGCCCGTGCGCGACGCATCTAAAACCCCTAATCAAACGTTGTAACGCGAGTCGCAGATCAGTGCATGAGGGAGTGAAGTAGGTCTAGATCTCCCTAGATCTTCTAGATCTAGTACAGATCGAAGGACCGGTTGACCGTTTTAATATAATACGTTCCCCCGGCCATGGATTTGATAAGTTGACTGTATATACTTTCTACTGACAACAAATTTATGTATCAGAATGCATATTTAGACCATGTAGGTTAATTCTGATTGCATTGTCACGATCGGGCAAGTTTGAGATCCTAACTAAATCCCGATTCGTCTGAGGCCGATGTAGGGCTGTCACTTCAAGATCGTCTATAAAATTTGCCTTCTCTCAAATTGTTGACATTTAATGAATTTGTATGGCAAATAGATTGCTCAAGTCGATAGAACTCTTCTTTCAGAGCACATGGATGTATTAATTTTTGTGTGGGATCATTAGTTGATTTTTTAATGAATTTTTGAAGATTGCAAAATTGTGGGACGTGATGGAATTTTTATGCTACTTCAGTGCTTGTTATAATAGATCAAAATGGTTAACGTTTTGCAAGTAATTCAAGTTTTAACACATAGAATGAATGTACTATTGAATTCTTAGCACATACTTGCAATTGTGACAGCTACATGGGTTTGCACTGATTTTATATGATTTTTCGAAGTTCGTCAGAATTTTTGTTTTTAAAACTACTCATTGTAACTGTCACTTTGTAAAATCGGGGTTTTATTCAGTTTAGACATACTTTCTTGCTCCAAATCAATAGAACTCATCTTTCTGAGCACAGAGATGTATTTGTTTCTTGTGTCAGGTCATTGGTTGATTTTTTATGAATATTTGAAGATTGCAAAAATTTCACTTTTTTACCTCTGCTGTAAAAATGTGTGAAATGTGATTGCATGGCACATTTGATGTTACAAACAACACTTTTGTAATTGCCTGGAGTCTCTGAAAAAAATTGAGGTTGTTATCTATGTGCATGACTCTGTGTTTACCAAGTTTGAATGATTAGTGATGATAACTTCTAGAGATATGGCGCCATAAACATGCCCTCTCGTCATGTTGCGCAAAATGGTCATTTTCTCAAAATTTCAGAGTGGCATGACTTCTGTAAATACTAAGCTAGAGCCAAAAGTTTGGTATCAAACTTCTTGGAATTAAAAGTTCTACTCATTTAAACAGCGAAAGAATGGATATTTTGACTTTCAAAATCTATTTTGGACTAGCTACTTTTACTGTTAGCAGCGATCGAGGGGGAGGATAGAGGTGCCAGAAATGATGCAGTGGGTAGGCTGCAGAGCCTTTCTCTTATGTGTCTGTCATCAATAAATGAAGGTGAATTTGCTGAGGGTGGGAGAATTGCAGTCAAAGGCGGCAGCTGATGAGAGAAGTCTTTGGCCGAGAGAGATGACCATGAAATCTTCCACCCTCACTGTTTTGACTGTCTGCTCTGCCGGAGCAGCGTCACTTGTGGCTGAACAGGCCAATGTGCGAGTGACAAGTCTCTACTGTAATGGTCGTATCTGTTGGTTATGTTGCCACTTTCAGTACTCTCCATGCTTACAAATTGATACCAGCATGTGTGTTTATTTCTACAGAACAATTATTTTTGCTTTGAATTAAAAATGTCTATAGACATGCAGGCCCCATGCCAGACTTGTTATCCTGTAACAGTAGACTGACCTATGTCATCCTGAACAATGTTAAAAATTCACAACAATTTCACAGGGCATCGTTGATGGGGCTTGTGCTCTGGTTTTGGCCAGTGAAACCGCCATGAAGAAACATAATCTGCAACCACTTGCCAGGCTGGCTGCCTATGGAATTTCAGGTAAAGGAAAACAAACTTACTTGGCTCTTTAATGCTTGGTTAAATTTGAACAATTGAAAATGTGGACTCAAATATGAATTGTTTGTAATTTGCTTCACATTTGATCGGTAAATATTTCAGAATGTGATATCACATCTTTGAGGGGAGCTGAAATATTAGTTGATTCTGAAATTAGCTAGCTCAAAGTAGCAAAATTATGGATGTTTGGAGGGATCTGTTCTGTAATTGCCGTCTTATGATCTGAATGTTTTTAGTTGTCTTAGAAAATTGCAGAAATGATAAAGTCTACAATTGTGCTACAAAACACTTGCCAAAACACAAACAAAAACTAAAACTATCTGTGAAAACTAGAGGACAGAGAAGGATTTTAACCTACAAAAATAATGATACTGTAATTGGAGTAAAAGTCCTTTTAAAAATGTGTTTAGAGAAATGATTCTGAGATTACACATTGAAAAAATATGAAAATTTGAGGTGAGTTTTCCACCTCGCTCTTACATTATAGGTCATGGGTCTAGCAAGAATAATAAAGACTTTATTGAATATTTCAGGTTGTGATCCCAAGATCATGGGAATCGGCCCTGTTCCAGCATCTAAAGCTGCCCTGGCTGCAGTGGGAAAAAGTGTACAGGACATGGATGTAGTGGAGGTTTGTAGATCATTAAATTCTGATCTGTTTCATTCTAAATGACCAATGTTGGTTTTGTGATATATTAGAATTGAAAAATATAAAAATTTTCTTGATTTGGATGTGCCCTGGCCCTCATGAATGTAAGGTAGCCATAGCCAAAACTGTTTGATGGGAGTTCTCTTCTGTTTGGCAAATTCCTCTCGACTTACTCTCCTAAGCGTTTCAGCTCTTCTTTTCAGCTTTTCTTGTGTTTTTTTTCCCCACTTTTTTTTTCTCTGTGTCAGTTTGGTCTTTGAATGAAAATGGGGAAAGAAAAACACTTTAATCTGAAATTTAGTTCAGTGATAGTATTTACAAGAAATCTGCTGGGTTGAGATTCCCCAGTGTCTGTTCTACTTTGTGGCTTTACCATGTATTTTCCTGCCACCAGGTGAATGAGGCCTTTGCCCCACAGTTCCTGGCCGTCAGCAAAGAGTTGGGACTTGACAATGACAAGACTAATGTCAATGGTGGCGCCATCGCCCTGGGACATCCGCTGGGAGCATCTGGAGCCAGGATCACCACCAACCTTGTCTATGATCTCAGGTATTGTTTACATCGGCTGTATGTATAAGTCGACAGCACAGAATCAGTAATGTGTCAGAGCAGACCAGGAAAACTGTCATATGTCAAAATCACTACATTTCAGGAGAAGCACACAACTGTTTTATTCCTGTTGTGTGCATTGTACAATGGAAGTATTTAATTCCAAACTGATTCCTAACAATAAGAAGCAGCTAATCTTGTAACTCAGCTAATTAGATCAGCGAGATCACAAAACCAGAACAGATCATCAGATTTTCAAATTCTGGATAATTTGCCATACAACTGTTTTCCTGGACAGCAATGATGTCACAACCAACCAAGTTGAGAAAATTGAGCAAACTGATGGCTGGGATAAAAATTTACCATTCTGTTAAAAGTAACCAAAATAATTTAATTTGCCAAAAATAAAACAAACCTGCATTTGATCCCCAATCTTTTTTGTGCTTGATTTTTTCAATTTTGACAGCTGCTAATTTGTGATTCTGTGCCATTGCTTCACAAATATTGAGCTCAGCTCAACCCAAGCTGAGTCAAGAGCAGCTGTGCATGTCTGAACGTTAATAACTTGACTATATGTTTTGTATTTTTAAAATTTGTTTTTGCACTTAGATATTAATATATTTCAATTAAGTGATTAACATCTAGAAAAGTGGACACGGCTTTAGAAACTGTGCAACATAGTATGTGGGAAATTGCATTTATGTGACAAATTGAAGAAAATGTCTTTAAAGAATACACTGACTATTTATTTCACTTTTAATTTCAGCAGATACAAGATTGACTAGCTTGCATTCTTTTTGTGAAAAGATGCTGTTTCACTTTCACTTTCATTGTGTATTTTTTTTTTTTTTTCGCATTGCCTTTCTCATGCTGACATTTTGGTTCATTTCAGACGGAGGAACCTCAAGTATGCCATGGGTAGTGCTTGCATTGGAGGTGGCCAAGGCATCACAGTTATATTGGAAAAAGTTTAAAGGAATTTAAGAAGTCTTTGTATCCAGAGGGTTTTGAAACAGTTAGGCTAAAAGAGGAGGAAATTGTAATGAATTCAGAAAAAATATTTTCTTATCAATAAAAAGTTCACTTTTCTTTGTGTGGTTGGGGGGGGGGGGGGGGGGGGGTTTAATGTTTTCTTCATAAAAATGAAAGATAAATCAATAATCTGCAGGAGCAGGAGAAATTGCCCAAGATATGTTTCTATTTCCTTAAAAGATGTTTGCTGTTGTGTCCATTATGGAAATAGAACCATTGATACAAATATATTAATATAATCATGAACATAGTTACAATTATAAAGGAATTTTAAATCAGTTAAAACTGATGACTGTAACAAGTGACCAAAACAATTCATTCATCTGCTTATCTGTCTCAGGTCAGTGAACGTTTACACCCTCCATTATGCAGATTTGTAAGTGCATATAATGAAACAATTTTTGTGAAATGAAAGTCTATTTTCATGGTCTGAAAGCCAGGTTATTAATTTTGTTTTCTCATAAGAAACTTGAATGTTTCTATTATTTATGGCAAATTATTTATTTTTACTATCTTCCTGTTCATTGTTCCCTTGCTAATTCGTAATTTATATGCAGCACAATGCAGATTTACTTGTGAAACTTTTTTGTCAAATGCTTTCTGCAAGGTTTGTGATCTTCAGTAGGTGCTTTGGCTTTTTTTTTTTTTTATCACATGAAAGTTGTATCAATTGACTGACAGAGCTTAAAGCTGACCAAGAAAGGCTTTTGTTACAGATTTGATGTTACACATTGATGTGAATTGTCCTCCCCAGGGCTGACCTCAGTCCTATCAAGCTTTTCCTTTGCTCTCATTGAGAGTCTCAGCCTGTGTATATTCATGTATCATGAGGTATTCATAGAAATACGAACTAGGCAAGTTTACAGCTAGGTACAGGCCAGTGCAGTGGTTCCAGTCTATTTCCAGCACTATGAAAATATTCCAGTTCCCAGCTCTGGAATGGAATTCTTTTTCATTTACGTTTTGTTAATGGCCCGGGAAAGGCAAAAGGAACCAAAGTTGCATTTATATTCACAAGTGCTTTTTTTTTTCAAAGTATCAGCACGCTTCCTTATCATTGAATACAATATCACTAAATGTCTACATAATACAAAATTTACTTGCTATGATTTTTAATGTAATTCTTGCTGTTTGGCAGCTACATTGATGTAATGGCAAAATGAAATGTGTGCACATCTTACAGATAATCAAGTAGATGGCACTTGATATAGCCATGGAGTTGCTAGAAAACAAATGAAAGGAATAACAAATTGTGGCAGCATTTTATGTATCACAAATAAATGGTTGTATGTTGGATAGTACTTTTAGGTCATTCCACCTGATTTTGCTTTTCATTTTGCATCCAGAAAATGGGAAATGCGTAACTTTATGTGAGCCATAGAGATTGTAATTTCTTAGTGGTTTACCAGAAGAGACATCAGATAAGGAGCTACTGTTTTGTGTCTACATTAAAGGATATTTGAAAAGTAGATTCATATGTGTTTAAACAACAGATCCACTTGGGAATCTGGCATCATGATGTCAATTTATTCTGTAACAACTTTATCACGGTGTCTATCGATAAACAGCCGAGAAGTGATAGATATTCATGGATTTTGTAATGTGTTTCTGATTTACACATTTTATTTCATTGAAACCTGTTTGCTGTTCCCCTTATAACATATTTAATTTATAACAGATTTTAATTGTTTCCTAATATGGAATATTGCAATTATTATTATTTTGAACAAGACTGCTCAAGTTCTAACAAAGTGTGTATTGAGTATCACTAGAGGCTGACTTTGACAGTAAAGATGTACAAATGTGTGAATGCTTAATATTTCTTGCTTTTGTGACATACAAACTGAAGAATGGTGTATATGTTAGTGCGAGTCCACTATTTTCTAATCACAATGAAGTACATGGCAGTGCCACAGGAACAAAACATAAATTATTGTCAGATGTGCAAACAGACTGGTTTTGAAATCTTTGTCTTTCTGTCTCTCTGTCTGTCTGTCTCTTCTCTGTCTGTCTGTCTCTGTCTCTCTCTCCATCTGTCCATATTTTCACTCCATTTACATTTTCCTTTCTTGCACCCTCTCTCTCTCTCCCTCTCCATCTGTCCATATTTTCACTCCATTTACATTTTCCTTTCTTGCACTCTCTCTCTCTCTCTCTCTCTCTCTCTCTGTCTGTCTGTCTCTCTCTCTCTCTCTCTCTCTGTCTCTCTCTCTCTGTCTCTGTCTGTCTGTCTCTCTCTCTCTCTCTCTCTCTGTCTCTGTCTCTCTCTCTCTCTCTCTCTCTGTCTCTCTCTCTCTGTCTCTGTCTCTCTCTCTCTCTCTCTCTGTCTCTCTGTCTCTGTCTCTCTCTCTCTCTCTTTCTCTCTCTCTCTCTCTCATATTTTCGCTCCATTTACATTTTCCTGTCTTACAGGGAAGTCCCCATAAATTGAAGCTCTGCCAGGCACTATCTCCCTCGCGCACAAATGCCTTTATTTATAAAAGGTTTTGTTTAACAAAAACATGGACCACTGAAAAATGAAATTATTGTACCTTTTTTCTAAAATTAGTACATGTAGACAATAGGTGGGGGTGCCTAACTTCAAAGACTCATCTTCAGTCTGATAGTACAGTAAACTCTGCTGAAAAATTTCTAGTGAATTTGTGCACAAATGAGACATGCATGCATGACACCAGTTTGGAGTTGGCTCTTCGTTATACATGTATACTCATTTTCTTAGATTAACTGTACAATGTTAGTCACCTTTTCAAAGAAAGGATTGATGACCACTGAAACAAAATTAAGGCAGTGAATTAAAAAAATCTTTCAAATTAACAATTACAGTGAATAATGAAATGAAATGAGAAAAAAAGAGGTTGCCCATCAGAATGCTATGCCATGAAGAAAGGTTCACACTGGGCTAACATTTAACAATAACTGCAGACCTCCAAACTCTCTGAGTGTAACACCAATATTACCGAACGATGTGATAAAATTGTATGAATGTATTTAATTCTATTGTTAAACTTAATTAAAGTCGCTGAATACAAAACAGAAAAAAAGAACATGTTGAAGACATTGAAAATTGAAATTAATAGATTAAAATTTATCCATATCATCCCCCCCTCCCCACCAGCAGCAACAAAATTTATCATTCATTATTAAATATATATTGTTATTAATAAATATTCAAATATTATTTGAGTTGTGTGTTGTGAACTGATGTGAGTTGTGAACTGCGCCTAACAGGCTGCGTTACAATTTGCTCTGAGATAGAGAGAGAGAGTGAGCGAGACAGGGAGAGAGAAAGAAGCAGTGCAGTGTGTTGAGCGCTTCGCAGGCAGCTCCATTCTGCTCTGTGGTTGACATGTTGTCTGTGGTTTACATGTTGTTTCTGTAAAGCGCATAGAGCATTTTAAATGGATATGCGCTATATAAATGCTATACATTATTATTATTATTACTCAAATAGACCGTGAAGGGCGCAAAGTGGCCGCTTTCGTGCCGACATGTGGTAAAACCGAAATTCACAACTCAATACAGTGTTGAGAAAACTAGGAGAAAGTATATTTTTTTGTATGAGATGGGAATTCCTGTCAGATTTCATGACAAAGGCCAGTCCAGTCAAGTGCAAGACAGTGGTGAAAGTATGCTCATTATATTCATATATACATTGAATAGATTATGTGAAGTGTGGAAATATTGTATTTTGCGTGTGTGTTCTCTTTTCAAGGAAATCACAACTAACAACAATTTCTGTTTGCCTTCAGTCTGCGATCAAGAGCCATTGGAGTGTCCCTTGCCCAAGTGGTCACTTAGCAGGCAGATCTGTCATTCAAGTCATTGCCTGTGCTACTGAGGCAGATTATAAACATGTAGCTATTTGTTGCTAAAACTAATCTACTGCACATAATTGTCACACCAGCGGGTTCTCTCTGTGGTTGTTATATTATTACTAACGCAACACCTGTTAAGTGTTGGGCGTAAAAACACAATTAAAATAATAATAGTTATCTCATCATTTAAAAAATAGTTTCAAAAGTATTTCATTGTGTCTGAGGTTTTTACCCCCCCCCCCCCCCAGCCTTTTTTTTTTTCATTTTGCTCAATGCTGCAACCTAATTAACAGTTTCAAAAATTATAAAATTAATTTTCTGAGTACACAATTGCATCTTTTCATTTCACCCCCGGGGTAACAAAAGCATGAGCCAAATTCAAATACACAGTGTAATCATAAAAGATGAACTCTTTGAGCAATGAACAACTAAGAAATTTTGAAAGTGAAAGGTGAAATGTTTTAAAAAAAGAAAAGAAAATCCATGTATTCTCGAGCATCACTTTTAATTACTTTATATGACAACTCATTTTAATTTTGCAAAACAGTTGAGCGTAACAAACATAATACCAAAATAAAGCAATTGTCCAAAGTCACTTTTTAGTGATCGATGACCCACTTGAAATCACTTGGGAGCGATCGAAACTACCCCCCCCCCCTCTTAAAATCACATGCTGGCATCCGATCCCCCTACTGAACTCACTTCGTGGTGATCGATGACCCTATTGAAATCAGTTGGTAGTGATCGATTGTCACTGTTGTCGATCTGAACTTCTTTCACTAAAATCTGAAGCCTGTTTGTGCAGATTGTTTCAGAGACTTTTGTGCATCTTCTTGAGAACATCTTTGTTTTGTTTTTTCATTCAAAGAAAATGTCATCTGAAAAAAGGCCCGTTGATCGTGAAGGCAGAAATTTTCCTGAATAGACAGAAGATGTCGAAGCCATGCCAGGGAAATTCGCTAAGGACAATCTTGATACACCCTCACGCGTGTCTTCCTCGCTCCGAACTGCGTCTATGACATCATGAAATATGCAAGTGCGGGGCAGGAGAGAGAAAAACCCGGCTCTTTCTAGCATTTGCATGGCGTTGTCCGCACAGCGTGCCAAAAGTATCTGAACTCCGACCTTACGATAACGTAACACGACCAACTTCAACATGTTCACTCCGTCCAGGTCTATGTAGGTCATGGCCGAGCAGTCTATGATAATACAGCGTACTTCTTTCCTGGTGACCATCTCCATCTCCACTTCTTCACTCAGCAAACGTTCTTCGTCATCAGGCAATTCAAAATCCACCTCTGTCACCGAGGTGGGATCAAAGACCTCGTGGAAGATCTGATTTCTGAAATTCTCGGCATTTGCATAGACCAACTGGGAAGGGAAGTAAAATATTCTAATTCCGTTGGGACTATAAACGCCCCGACGGTATTGTCCAGGTATCAGTAAGTCTTCTGAGTACGGCATAACCACCAGGGTTCCTTTGATGTTTTGATTGTTTAAGATAATGCTGAATACAGAAGTTAAAACACCAACAATGATTCCAAAAGGGAGATCAACAAATGTTGTTACAGCACACGTCAAGGTCCACACAGCAAAGTCAGACTTGCTAATTCTCCAGATAACTGGAATCTGCCGCACTTGCAGTAAAAGGTCCTTGACAGCCACCAAGATCATGGCCGCCAGGACGGCGATGGGCAAACTACTGAATAAATTCCCAGCGAACAGGAATGTTGCCAGCAGGAACAGAGCCGTGGGAATACCGTGTAGCATTGTCTTGGAGCCGACGTTACTCAGGATCATGGAGCGCGGTGGCGACGCGCTAGACGCTTGGCTGGGAAAGAAAGAGGAGGTGATGTTGCAAACGCCGTAGGCGATCAGTTCTGTGTTGCTGTCCACTTCATATTCATGAATTCTTGCCATCAGCATGGCCATAGCTATAGACATTGCGAAAGTGATGACAGCCAGAACGATGGAATCGAGGATGATATTCGGCAGAACAGCGAAGTTGGGTAAGCTGGGTAACGGAAAGCCGGCGGGCACGTTACCAATGATAGCCACACCAAACTGTTGATTCATGCTAGTCGCAAACGATATGGCCGTCCCTAACAAAACAACTACAAGATTGATGGGGATATCGAATCCATACTTGGCTTTGAGTTTGGGGTTGCCGTACATGGATACTGATAGCAGAAAGAATGCACTTATAGCACATACAACAGTGTCTGGAAAGTTGAGGTTTGCGACTTCCATGGCCAGGTCTCTATAAGTGAAGAGTATCTTCCCGGCCCCTGAGTAGGTCGGGACAGGAATATGGAAAACATGTTTCACCTACCATGAGAACAGATCATTCTTGTTAGTTAAATGAAGCAGGTTTAACTCATTCACTCCTCAGGCTATTTCAGTATTTGGCTTTGGGATGCACCAATTTTGACAAAGTCGGTCAATGGGGAAAGGTGGAGTCGTCGTGAATGATAGAAAAATAAGCCGAATCGGATGCCAAAGGCTCTCATTCACGCTGTAAAATCTTTCTAATAATAGTACTTCATGTTGCTAAACAGCCGATGTACTGGCTGTGCGTCTATATAGGAAAACTGCTAGCCGATGTACTGGCTTGGCGGAGTGAATAAGTTAACTTGAGAATGCCATCTCTCTCTCTTGCTCATGTTTAGTCATCTGACATAACCAAAACGACATGACTCATTTCCCATTATCTATGTAATTATTCGACATAACCAAGGACATAAATTTTTTACTAGATGACAAGATTTATCTCCCATTTTATTTACGACCATGGGACATAACCCTAAAAACAACACTGTTCCTAAGTCGACAAGGTTTGTTTCCCATTTTTTTTACAATCATAGGACATAACCAAGAAAATATTATGACTCTATTCCTAAAACGACAGGGTTTATTTCCCATTTGTTTCTCAATGTCTGCTTTATTTACGCTTTCCAAAACTTCGGACTGCGTTTGAGCCTTTGTTCTTCTTCACTTATTTATTCTCACCTGACTGGTGGCGATGTGTACTGCGGCGCCAGTGGTGAATCCCCCAATGAAAGAGGAAGGCATGTAGCTGGTTAAGAAACCCATTCGGAATACGCCCATGGATAATAAGATAGCGCCACTAACAAGAGTTGAAGCTTGTGCTACGCCAAGTTTGTAGTCCATAATAGCTGTCTCGTCAGTCAAAATGTCCGAGTGGTCTGGAGCACGTGGCATACAGAACATAAGTCAGAGTGACCCAGTGGTGACAAATTGCTACCTACGTTGTGTATGGCTCCTATCAGGACAAACTACGAGTAATATTTGTACAGCGTTTACAAATGTAAAGAACGTTTTTATTACTAAAAGTGTATTATGCAAAGTGTGGTACATGTATCTATCTGTCTATCTAGTAATCTATCTATCTATCTATCTAGTAATCTATCTATCTATCTATGTGATCTAATCTAATCTAATCTGTCTATCTGTCGGTCTATTTCTCTGTCAGTCTGCCTTCCTGCCCTTCTGTCTGTCTATTGTCTGTCTGTCTACCTGCCTGCCTGTCTGTTTGTTCGTCTGTCTGTTGCCTGATTGTCTCCGTCTGAGTGTACAACAGAGGGCAGCAGTTATTCTTCACCCACTTCCGGTTCTCGTCAGTTCCACTTCTCTTTCCACCATGGCGGCCGTGGCCAGAGACAGGACCGAGTTAGTTCCCATGGAAAGATGAGGGCACGTGCCGTACAAGACGTACATGAGCACAGAAAAGAATGACGTGTACAGACCAGAAACAGGGCTTAATGACGCCAAAAGCCCATACGCCAAACCCTGAGAGAAGGAAAAAGAAAGTGGGGGGGGGGGGGGGGGAGTTGGAAGATGGTGAAATTCACTTTAGAATAAAATTGGTTAATTTTTTTTTTCTATTGAACTGTAATTTTTTGTTAATTCCCTGGGATCATGAAAATAAGTTTGAATCATATAAATTTTAAATGGACTAAGAGGGTGTGAAAAACAGTAAAATAGAAATCAAAAAGTACTTACTGCTTACCAGGATATAATTTACTTCTAAACATTTATTTGAAAAGTAAGATATATCTATATATATAATTTTTAAAAAATCATTGAAACTTAGGAGTGAGTATCTGGTCTATATGATCAGATTGGGGTTAGTTTGCACAGCAGATTGTTTGGAATAGTGCAGCAGTTAGGATCAGGATTGCGTTTGGCTTGTGTGCAATGATGGCGTTATCGCTGGCCAAATGGCCGCAGCAACAGTTTTTTGTTGTTGTTGTTGTTGTTGTTTTTTTCTTTCTTTCTTTTTGAAGTTGCCAGTGGCGTAGCGTGGGCATGGTCTCAGGGGAGGTTTTTCCTAGGGTGCAAAATTTCACAACTTTCACCGTTTCAGCTGCCAGTTGTGAAAGAAGTTTCTCAAAACTTAAATTAACCAAAACATATCAGAGCTCTACAATGACCCAAGAAAGAATGAACAACCGGC
The DNA here is from genome assembly GCA_963931925.1 of Onchidella celtica. NCBI lineage: Eukaryota > Metazoa > Mollusca > Gastropoda > Systellommatophora > Onchidiidae > Onchidella > Onchidella celtica. Next base: position 5,220,621 of record OZ007575.1, read on the forward strand.
AGGACTGTCAACCGAGAGAGATTAATTTCAACACTGTTTACTGCAAAAATTTGCACCAAGATCATTTTAAATAAATTTTAATAATCGTACTAGCATTAAATGCGTTTTATATCATTACATCAGTAGTTTTTTTTGGGGGGGGGGGGGTAAAAATACGTTACAACATGGGGGAGGGGTGGGGGGGGGGGTTAAGGGGTTCCGTTCCACGGGTCAGGGGGAGCAATACTTGCTCTGCCCCAGGCGCTGGAAAACCACTCTACGCCACCGGAAGTTGCCAACAAATTAGTCACACACACAGAAAAAGGAATTGTGGATATATTTGGCTACAGAGCCCAAATTTAACAGCTTCTACCATAGAGATGTCCTAACTACCATAGAGATGTCCTAACTACCATAGAGATGTCCTAACTACCAAAGAGATGTCCTAACTGTTCACCTGGGGCATATGAAGGAAAGCCACGGAGAGTCCTGCCGTTACGTCGGCCCACATAGACTGGCGCCAATCAGTACCTTTCAGCACTGCCGTGATTGGTAGATAACTGGAAATAGTAATGATCTATGGCAATTATCAGTATCTAGCTATCTATCTATCTATCTATCTATCTATCTATCTATCTATCTATCTATCTATCTATCTATCTATCTATCTATCTATCTATCTATCTATCTATCTATCTATCTATCTATCTATCTATCTGTCTGTCTGTCTGTCTGTCTGTCTGTCTGTCTGTCTATCTATCTATCTATCTATCTATCTATCTATCTATCTATCTATCTATCTATCTGTCTGCCTGTCTGTGTCTGTCAATTTGTGTTGCTGTCTATCTGTCTGTGTCTGTCTGTCTGTCTGTGTTGCTGACTGTCTGTCTGTGTCTGTCTGTCTGTGTTGCTGTCTGTCTGTCCGTTTTGAGGATTGCAGAGGTATGGGTGAATACCTAGGTGGCTATATCATGCACACGATTACAGAAATACAAAATGGTTTCTAAATTTTTCCGTAACTTCCAGCGACTTCCAACCCAATTTTCTTTATCGATCCTGTTTGGCCTGTCAGGGCTGGGCTGGAACCGAAATTGTTCGCGGGCGAAATAAACCCATGCGACAGGAATGCGTGGGGAAACAGCCCCAGATTTTTTTTTCTGCTAAGGAATAACCAAGCTACGCGGTGCCATCTATAAAGTATGTATATCAGAGAGGGTTTTTTTGGTTACAGAAAGACAAAGAAAGAAGACAGAGCAAGAACAAGAAAAGCCAGATGGGAGCCCTATTGAGGGCTAGGAAAGCCAGAAGAAGCCAAAAAGAAACCAACACAGAAAAAACAAAAACTAGAAACAGAGAGGTGTAAATGCCAAGAGCAGCGAATCTCCTAAAAGAAAGACCTTCAATCAGAGGGGTTTTTTTGGGAGGGGGGGGGGTGGAGGGAGAGTCCTGAGTACGAAACGCTTACACAGCGGTTAGAAGTTCTGGAGAGCACGCGTACGCCGCGTTTAAATTGTGGTAGTTAGTTTAACAGTTTGTTTTATAATTATGATACAAAGAGTTGTAGGGTTGTAAAAAACATTGACTTTCGGCTATATAACTTATGAAACAATCGAAGTTTCAGAACATCAAGGTCTTGGCATGGACGTATTTCATTCTAACGGTCGTGCACAAGAGAGGCGAGGGGTGAGGCCAAACGAATGAAATGCGTACATGGTGGAAGGAAAGGGTTCGGGCGGAGGACCACTGGGTAAAATGGCGCCAAAAAATCGCTTGGGAGAGGGGTAAAATGATCAAAATGGCCGGGGGAAAGGGGTGGGGGTTGGGGGGAAGAGGGGGGGGGGAGTGTAAAATAGCCGAAATCAAACGTACATCACTTTCACATTTTTTATTCTTGTGATGTATGACAAACCTTGGGAATGACTTGCGTCGTCTCTTTGGTATTTCACCAGTTTGTGGGTACTTGTCCTCAACGGCATCGTAAGTATAGGCTGCCCGTTTGATATTCACGTAATACTTACGTTGACGTTTCACGGGCTCATGGCCGATATCGAAGCTGCGAATTGATGCACAATACGTATAATTAGAACAACATCGCCCCTAGGAATATCTGCTACCATTTGGTGTATTTTCATCAGGACTTTCTGATAGTTCACTGACCCACCGATGAAAACCAGATTATTGACGGCGAAGTTGGTATTTGTCTATCTGTCCACCTCCATCCATTTATCCATCCATCCACCCACCCACCCATCCACCCATCCATCCATACTTTCATCCATCCACCCACCCACCGACCTACCTACTTACTTCCTTACCCACCGACCTACCTATTCACCACCACAGATGAAAAACCAGATTATTGACGGCGAAGTTGGTATTTGTCGACCTGTCCATCCATCCATCCATCCATCCATCCACCGACCTACCTACCCACCCACCTACTTCCTTACCTACCTACCTACCTACCCACCTACCTACCTACCTACCTACCTAACTACCTACCTACCTACCTACCTACCTACCTATCTATCTATCTATCTATCTATCTATCCATCTATCTATCTATCTATCTATCTATCTATCTATCTATCTATCTATCTATCTACATGTATCTATCTATCTACATGTGTCTATCTATCTATCTATCTATCTATCTATCTATCTATCTATCTATCTATCTATCTATCTATCTATCTATCTATCTATCTATCTATTTATCTATCTATCTATCTATCTATCTATCTATCTATCTATCTATCTATCTATCTATCTATCTATCTATCTATCTATCTGTCCGACCGACCGTCAGTCCGTCTGTCTAACAATCTATCAGTCCCATGTCAATCCGCAAAAGCCGCTAATTAACTTACACAACTAAGAACACAAGCGGTCGCCGATACGCTGCAGTGGCTACTGTCGGCCGGGGAAATAACCCATGAATGTTAAATAACGATTGACAAAACCGCGATTACTGTTCTTCGTGAATTTGCCAGTCAATTCATCGACTAGCTCCCCTCGAATCGATACACTTGTCTGCCCGCCGTTCATTATGTGTAATAAACTGCTATAATTCTTGCCCTAATATTATACTTTGACGGCATTGCGAACTTGGAAACGGTGTACTATTTATTCTCGTAGGAGACAACATGAACCTCCCTTTCCCTCTCCGAATTTCCGCCCACGGCATAATCACACGAAGATCTATTCCCAGGTGGCTTGTGCATACAATTCTTAACAGTGACAGGGGACACTGAAACGAAAGCATTAAACCTTGATAACCGTGAAGAGACGGAGCCACGGGGACAGAGAATTTAGATCTATATCGGGAATTCCCGTGTGCCTCTTTGTAAACTTGGTGGCGCACTGCGTCAAGTCTGACTTGTTTCGGTTTCAGTGTGAGGTGTGGACTAGGGAGATAACGGAACATCGCCCACCGAATGACCGAAACAGGACAGTCTTACTGGTTAAAGTGCGTCCAAACTTGTCTTGAGTCTTCTGACAGAAAGAGGGACCTCGTACCCCGAGTCAAAACAGACGCGAAACAGGCCTGTCTAGTCCGTCGTCATCCTTAAGGATCACCCAGCACAGATTATCGAAACACAGCTCTACATGTGGGCTATTTCATACGGACAGATTTCCAAGCTTCAGTGATAACATAATATTCAGCAGTCCTTGAACTACCCCAGGCACGCATAACTCATTATTTTTATGTTAAATGATATGATTTTATTCTGGTGGAACGGTCACGTTTTTCTGCGAGATAGCATAGTTCAGTTTACGGTGGTAGATGAGCACTGCCGAAAGCTCAGTTTACGGTGGTAGATGAGCACTGTCGAAAGTTCAGTTTACGGCGGTAGATGAGCACTGTCGAAAGTTCAGTTTACGGCGGTAGATGGGCACTGTCGAAAGTTCAGTTTACGGCGGTAGATGGGCACTGTCGAAAGTTCAGTTTACGGCGGTAGATGGGCACTGTCGAAAGTTCAGTTTACGGCGGTAGATGGGCACTGTCGAAAGTTCAGTTTACGGCGGTAGATGGGCACTGTCGAAAGTTCAGTTTACGGCGGTAGATGGGCACTGTCGAAAGTTCAGTTTACGGCGGTAGATGGGCACTGTCGAAAGTTCAGTTTGCAAAGGCAAGGACAAAAGCAAAAAACTCCCCAAAAAAGTTTAGTTTACGAACGAAAACACGTGCGACACACTCAATCGCACACAATTAATTGACACAATACACCGTATGCTTTCGGAGGTAATTCGTGTGTAAAACTAATGTAATATTATATCATCGCCTCACATGAGATCTTCTAGTGCACATGAGATCTTCTAGTGCACATGAGACAATTTTGCTTTAGTTAGCACGAGTGGAGGCATTGGATTACGGAGCGCCTGTCGAAATTCATACCCACCAACTGTATAGTTACCACTATCTTGGCTCCAGACATCGGGTAAATCGATCCTGCTGTCGTACCTACCTGATAGCTTTAAAACTGGTGGACTCAGCCATATTTTCTCTCGCAATTTCACTTCTGGTGCGCCCCAGTCTGAATTGTGACGACAATCCAGACGACACCAAGTGAGTTTCGGTATCTTTCCTCTTTTTTGTTTTTCCTTGTCTTAGTCCGTATGCGTAGAGTGTCAGATGGTGCTTGTGAGGCAAAACCCACATTATTATTATAGGCCATGGGACCAAACTTGTAGCTTGTCATTCCGTTACGCACCTCAGGGGATAAACTGATTTTTTGCATGCATGCTCTTATGCATCTCCCCTTCACAAAAAAACCAATGTTGTCATTTCAAGTCTTGCACATTTTTGTATAATTTGTATGTAAAGTGTGCCAATAAATAATAATTAATGATGCGAATTGAGTTTGCCATGTAAACAATGCTATTTTAATCAACCAATGGAATTGAGCCTTTCGCCGCGAAATCCAAAAATGGCTGCCGCCATGATGGAATGCTGTATGCACACTAAGAAAGATGTAAACAGCAAAATAATTCAGTTTTCTTTAAAAAGTTGGATGAAATTTCGAGAATAAACCATCATGTGCATTCTCGCTCTCTCTGTCTGCCTCTCTCTCTCTCTTACAATAAAAGTAGTAATCTGCAGTCCTGCTTCAGAACTCATGCGCGCCAGGACACTGAGCACCAAGGGTTACTTTTTATGACCGCACGATACTATAACAGAATGGAGGCAAGATGGAGGATGAAAATGACAGCACGAGAAAACAATGCATTTTCTATAAATTCAAGAACCAAACTAATCAAAATAATAAAAACCTCCGTGCACCCTCCGCGGTATTTGAAATGGACATGTAAAATTGGGTTAGTATAGGTGGTCTAATAAAAAAGCCTTTTGCATTCAAAGGTGGAGATTTTGTGAAATATATAATTATGTAAAACGAAACAAACATGCAAAAATACAGATGTTACATAGCAATAAACATTTTTTAAAAATAAGTTATTAATGTGCACAGTTATTGATGACAACATTTGATTTTTAGTCAAAGATGGTTACTGGGAATACATTAGAACCATACCTAGATTTTCCCTAGGGGGTGCGTAACGAAATTTACTTTAGAGACTAGCTAGGATTTTGGTCCCATGGCCTATTAAGGGCGTGTTCGGTTTGTTATGACGCTAGGGCCAATGCAACAAAACGCAAAGGAAAAGAAAAGACAAAACAAGTTTTCGGTGGAAGGAATTACCTCTCAGGCGAAAACAAAGCAACGACAATACGAAAAGAAAATAATACAGATGAAAAAATTCATAAAATTGTCAAAATTGCGAACACTTATCTCGCGCGAGTTCTTGACTGTGATCAGAGAGTATAGATTTAGATCTTTGATTCTTAGAACCACAGGTTGTCTGTCAATAGGTTTTGCTTGTTTTGCTTCAGTAGTGTGTTGTTTTGTCATATATTATGTAGGTCACTGGTCTTTCGTTTACCCTTTCGGTTGCGCTTCATTGCTTTTTTCTCTTTGTATTTCTTACGTGAAGCATTGAAACATACAGCATTTTTGTTTTTTGCCGTATTTGAACTAAATGAATAATTTATTGGAACGTAAGACACATAATTATGAAAATGCACGGTTGGTGCAAAATTTTAATATTGTACACGAAATGCAGATTGCCTGGCCCTGCCATGAAACCGCGTCAAGAGCACATTCGCACAACTGCAGAAGTCAACTGTTTTTTTTTTTTTATCTATTATATATTTCAGTAACTTGCAACCTTTGGCATGAGTCACTGACCAAACTATACACTCTTCAGGCCTTAAATTTGGCAGGAAGATGGCAATTGAGATAAGGAAGATGATGGCTATAATTAAAAGTTGTTTACTTCAAGCATGTATTTTAAAAAAATAACAATGTTTATTGCTATGTAACATTTGTATTTTTGCATGTTTGTTTCGTAATATATAATACCGTGCATGTCATAAAAAGTAACCGTATCAAGCCTTCAGTTGGTGCGTAGTGTACTGGTGCTCATGAGTTCTGAAGCAAGACTGTAGTTTATTACTTTTATTATATGAGAGAGAGAGAGAGAGAGAGAGAGAGAGAGAGAGAGAGAGAGAGAGAGAGAGAGAGAGAGAGAGAGAGAGAGAGAGAAAGAGAGAGAGAGAGACAGAGAGAGAGACAGAGAGAGGGAGAGAGAGAGAGAGAGAGAGAGAGAGAGAGAAGGGGAGCACATGACTGTTTATTCCGGGCAATGCCCGGTAACTCATCTAGTGTCAGATATTCAGTGAACAGATTAAGGAGAGGTACAAGGTAGAAGAGGCCTATTTCCTTTGTTTGTAACTAAAAATGTGGCCTATTTACATGTAGCTAAGGACACATTTTTCAAGTAAAGCAGTTTATTATTATTTTTTTTTTTTTGACTCCTCTCCAGTAAATAAAGTCCATCACACTTGTGCAGTTTCACGATAGCCTCAAGGACTGATCGTTGTTGTTTTGCAATACTTTACCTGCATAAAAAAGTAGGGCATTCATCAACATAAAGGCCTGCAGTTTAGCAACTATTTCAAGTCAAGGTGGCACCCATTGATTAGAATCACGAGCTAATGGCACTGACAACCAAATTCGACGGGCAATGTCACGTGAATGGCGAAGTTATCAGAAAAACGGGCTCGTTAAAACTGCATGCTAGAAGGTTCGTCACAAATCCTACTGGAAACTATACTTCTTCTTCTGATCCTTTAAAGAAGGGGAAACATTTTTGTGTAAATTAATGATTAATAATAATAGTAATAATAAACAGCATTTTCTATACTTCACAATGTGCAATAGTAAAAACGACGTATTTATAAAAACAAATTTATCTCAAAAATTCCCTTTTATGTGAAAAGAAGCCAATTAATGAATCAGACATAGGCTAACATAGTTACGCGGTAGCCACAATTATTATCCCTTTCAGATTAGCAAGAGCTAAGCGAAAAATTTGGGAATACTTGTAAGTTTATTCAGCGACCTTCACTTTCGTGACTTAAAGCTACATCCTGAATAGTAAAATGGTGACGCGCACTTATGACTACCCCAGAATATTGTTCGTTTTATGAATCAGGCATCCTCGTCGAAAATATTCCTTATTTGGACGAGACATGTTTCCGTGTCAACCAATCAGAACACGCCGTAGACCGGTCTTCAGGGTAATAAAAATGTTTAGTCACGTGATCAAATATCACTCCCTACTCTGTGACAAAATGGCGAACCGTAACACCGTGCACCTTTCGGAGGACCAAGTTACCGACTTACGAGAAGCTTTTGAGACGGTAAGATTAAGTTTTTGTAAACTTTATAAGGGTAATTCTTCACAATTTACAGATAGAACATTATTTGTTTTCTTCTTGTTTGTTATTTTTGTGAGAGAATATGAGAGCGACGAACTTCGGACACCGAATCCGACAGGCGCTAGGTTTCGGTGATTCAGAGGGGTCGGCGAAGGCCGTGGCATTGTCATAACTGAATGGTTTGAAAAAATTAGTTTTGTATTGAACCACTGGCTACTGTACGAGTTACTATCTGTAGCAGCAAGGGTATTTTTGACTTTTCCCCCCCTGCCATACGGGAGAGAAATGTGACAAGTTATTGCATGTCTCTTTGCTGATGCAGAAACTCCCGATATGAATTTATTTAGGCTCGTATGAATAATATTGATGGAATTAATTGACGAGGCTGTAGATCGAATTCCCTTTGAATGAGAATGACATTTTCCGCATGGAATTTACAAACTTTATGAAAAGATTTGTATTGTTGGACGCACGGGTCACAGTTTGGCCCTTTGCACAGCATAGTCTGATTCTGAAGTACTGAAGTGAAACTGGGATGATATTGTCAAAGAATGGTAGATCTAGATCTAGAATCTAGATCTAGATTAGATCTAGATTCTAGATCTAGACTCTAGGTCTAGTGTACATGTCAAAAATGTTTCCTTCACAACTTCACTCTGTTAATAGGAATAAAATGGCCCACATACAGTAGACCTATTTAATTTTTGAAAGAAAATGACTTTATGGACCTAGGCCTATTCCTTTCCCACTGTCACTGTCAGGTTCTTTTTCCACTCACAGTTATATCAGGACATGTTTGTAATGTTAGTAGTGACAAGAATGTTCTTTCTGAGTAGTCTGAGTCTGAGTAACCCACAAATCGACTACCTCTTGCAATATGGTCAATATATAACAGAAGTTGTTGTTGTAACTTTGTCTCTAGATTTGCTGAACTTTTGAGAAACCCTTTCTTTTTATTTTTTAGTGTTGTTCTGAAGGGGAGGGGGAGTTGAAAATTAGTTGTGACAATTTATACTCCAAAACCTGTAGCCATGACCAGGAACTTAATTAAAACGTCTATCAGAAGAGCACCACATCAGATGATTGTAATGTAGTCTATGTTTGCTTGCAATAATATAATTAATTTAAATACTGTAATTGAATCATGTGTGATAACTGACCGAGTTCAGTTGTCTTCAATTTCCTCATCATGGATGCATCCAGTGTCATGTTCTTCATAATAAGACAGTGGTTGTGACTGGTAAATTTATTATAGGAGGAGGTATGTGAGTAAAACTTCAGCCCTCCTTAGTCCTTTATGTACTGGAGAAAAACTGTGTTGAGATTTCGAGTGGGGTTTTGTATGTTGGACGAGATGAAATTTTGTACAACCATATATATTAAAGAAGAAAGTAATTCTCGAAGTTATCAGAAGGGTCCAGAAATGTGAAAACCTTTCAAGGTTGGTTCTGTTTAGTAATCAGTGCCCAGCCTGTAGGCCTACCTCATACATCTGGCTTCATTTTGCATGAAAGTAGTGATAACGTTCCAGGAAATAATAAGACTTCCTTATCGATATTGCCAGGTGAATAAAAGTAACCTTCTCTGCAAGTGTAGGGTAGGAATGTTATCATGCACTGCTCGTTTATGGTTCTGTTTCATACTAGTCATTTTCAGTATCAAAACAACAACACATTTTCTGACAAGAATGGGATTTGAAACACTTATTTTGTGATATTGTATGCTAGCTACTGTTAAAAATATTCCTTATTTTATGATTGCAAAAATATAAGATTTCATATATCACCATTTGCTACGAGAATGGAAGAGACAGTGGGAGGTGCAAACTGCAATGTAAATTATAATGTTGTGTAATATAAATTCGCACACTAAGACACTTTTAACTATACCTTCTTGCATCTGTTTCTTCTAAAATCACCTTTGCATAGTGTTACATATTCTGAGTAACATAAGTGGAATTAATATCTACTAAGATGGTTCCAATTTTCTCAAGTTCAATTAGCTTTTAATACAGAACTGGAATATTTTTAAATTTCAAACTACAAATTGCAGTACAAGGATTCGCTCTGCTTGATGTTCATGACAATAAACACGCCTTGCTGTAGAGCATCCATTATTGAAAGGCAATGAGATGCATCAGTGCACACATGGTTAGCTGCACATTATATGTGTCAGGAAAAAATATAAATCTAGTATAGTGTATACATATGTACGCGTGTATCTTACTGTACGTGAAATGTAATTCATACCTGTAAACATGTTACTTCTTAATCAACGCTTGTTGAGTTTGTCACACTCTAGTTTGGTTAGATCACCACCGGAGTAATCGATTTTCATACAATACCATTAGAAAATAGTTTTGCTTAGCAAGTTGGGGGGGAGGGGGGTCTTTTTAAGATTTTTAACTTTTTTTGTGAAGACTGGCATAAATCAGATAATCGATTAAACTTTGGTTGCAAGTCATTTCAAGTTGTAAATAAACATTGCTAGGATATGTCAGTTTCTCTCATTTTACCTTAATGAGATGTCACACCATACATGGGAGAGGGGGGGGGGGCTCTGGACGAGACATTGCACTCAAACACTGTTAGGGGGAATGAGGTACTTGATGAGTGATGATGCTTCTGGTGATTTCTTTAAAACACTGGAAACAATTCTTACCATTTGACACAGTGCGAAAGTTTACCTCGTCATGCCATGATCATGTCCTTAGTTAAACCCACATTTGTTTAGAGCAGAGGAGGACACAAAGGGTAGCCCCAGGGGAAGAGTAGATTAATTGAGTTCTGGTCCTACTGACACAGCCAAATAGCGAAAAAGGAAGCAAATTCGTAGAAAGAGTTCAGTGTTAAAGAGGGACCTCAGTATATATGATTGATTCAGTTCATTTTACAAGAAAGTGTGAGTGAGATTTGCAAAACACAGTCAAATTCAGTTGCTGAAGGCGTAAATTAAGTCTGAAATGATGGACGAGATGAACTATTTTAATTATGAATTCTGAGTTACATCTCTGACTGAAAGTAGTGAAAGCAGCATGGTTGTTGTTGTAAATTGCATAACAGTATTTGAATACATATTTGTCCATGATTCCATCTCTTCTTTTCCCATCTCTTTGTTTTCCATTCGATATCATCACATTCTGTCTATTCTCATAGACCCCCTTACGCCACCGCCCATTCTTCAGTCTTCATCCCCCCCCCCCCCCCCCTCGCCCTGGTTCATTTCCCATTCCATGTCGTCATATTTTTGTCTTCTTTTGTAGTTGATCTGTGAGTCCAGGAAATCCTTTGCTAATCTCTGGGCAATTTCCACGCTATTTTAACACCATGGCCTTTTTTTTTTTTTCTTCTCGTTCTTTCAAACCTCCTCATAACGTCTTAAATAGAGCAAATACGGTAAACAAGAGGGGACCCCTCGGGGCAGGGAATGCAAGCATGCAAGGGGCCGGTGATTAAGGTCACTTTGCGACTTGAAACAGCGATCCAGCCACTTTACACGCTTTGTTGATTCAGTATGTAGTACACTGTGGTTTTTCTAAGGGAGGCAGAGAAATATGTACGTCATGTAACTGTGTAAAAGTGGGAGGAGAACATGAAGAGATGTTACCGTGTATTTTTTCTCTGTCACGAGGACATTAATATTAAGTGTAATCTCCTCCACCCCCCCCCCCCCCCAAATAACAACACTTGGGGTTGTGTGTGTGGGGGGGGGGTGGTGTGGGTAATAATTCAAAGTGTTTAACTGGGAACAGTTTTAATGCTTTCAGAAATTTGTTACTCACACTGTGCTTGATAATTTTCACAGAATTTCAGAGCTTGTTCCTAACTTAGTGAACTCAAATGGCTGATGAATCTTTACAGATGTTCAATGCCTTTTGACTTAAGCTGTAGAACACTGCGGCACAATGAACTCTAATAAATGAATTGCTGTACACAATCTCCGCATACTTTTCACCACTAAGTTGCACTGGCAGTGAGTTTAGAATTTCTTTGATGCCCAATGAATCTTCACAATTGATACATTTTGAACAGGCTCGTGCGCATTCAGAAATAAGATTCGACTTGTAAGGGAACAGCTACAAAGACATTTTACAGTTCATGTCCTGAAAATTATGTCCAGATTTGGAGTGTGTGGAACTCTTTGTACAGGGGACATCTGGAAATGCTTAAAAATGACATTTTTGAAAACAGCCTGCAATACATCGCATCGATCGTGTAAAGCTAATAACGCATAGCAAAATGTGTTGTTTGTAGTAATGACGCTGTCGTCATAATTGATTTGACCGTGGCCGTTTTAGTTTTCATCAAATATGTTGGCGGCGAAGCAGCGGTAGAGGTATCGATGTGGTAATCTCAGTGGTGATGGCTTGTCGTGTATCATGCCCTCCGCTGCTCAATGACGCATTTGATGGTGTTAAGTCGTGATGGTCAAGCTGACCTTAAATACGGCTTAACGCGACACTGGCATTTTGACTGATCGGCTCATGGATATTGTTTATCTGTTGGTTAGTCTGTCAGTTTGTGAGTCTACTTGTTTGTCCGACCCTCTCAACATTTTTTTTTGTATCATTCCTACTAGCAAGAGCACGCAAAAACATAGCTTTGGTTTGGCAGGAACCACATTCATATGGCGCGGCGTAATGTGCATGTGTTTTGCACGTGTGGAACGTTCTGTTCTCACAGGAAACTCTGGCGTCTGTTGAAGACCCAACTGTTGCAGTGTAACTCAGAATGTGTCATGGACGGAACAATAAAGCCATGTGCCAGTACCGCCAGATGCATGACCAACTGTCTGACTTAGACTTCTGCCTGTGTTAGATCAGGCTAAAAGTTCCTGAGACAGATTTTTCTCCCCGTCTCCGGTTTTGTTCATGGGTTGAAAAGAATAACAATAAGGCATACATTGAGCTGTTAGCATTGTCACATTTTGCTTTTCAGTAATTTTACATTGGCGAGTGCAGTATGTATACCGTCCCATATCATGAAATGGCAAATATTGAAATGTGAAGAAATGGTCTTGGTGTACTTGACTTGTTTCTGAATTTGAAACATTTGTTTTGCTCCGCCATTTCTTAAAGAAGGAAAGAGCCAGGTTAATTTTGGGAGGAGGGGTGTTGAAAGAAAATAATAAAGACTTGAACATGAAGTGCGAGTTTGTACGTTTACCAACAGGGTGCAAACCGATGGTCGCACAGCGTCAAGGCGTAGAGTTAGACAAAGAGGTGTGTAGCAGTCTGCCGTAATCTCCCAAGTGTTGTGCCGCAGCCCAGTTTGTTGTTTCTCTATGGTTGAGCTATCTCCAGCAATTCAACTATCGGTCTTTAAACTTGTTGACCTTTCGAGTACCGCAGTCCAAACCAGAGAGAGCCCAGAGCCAACTCGGATCGTGGCCTTACAATAGTGGCCGACTTTCGCATCAAGTTGAGCGAATGTTTACCTAAAGGTTTGGCTCTGTCCTGCTTGATATGCATTAGAACCATTCAGCGTTGTTTCAGTTTTCAATTAGGGCCTGGTGCTATCGGTATGCAGTTTGGGTGGCTGGACATTGGGCATCTGCATAGCTCAGATCATCAGTTTATCAGTGACAGTGATCTTACAACAGGATGCTGAGTTGGATGAGATCACACGCCCATGGCGCAGGGACTCAGGCCTGCTTGTGTCTTGGTTGCGTGGATTGTGGGGTCCAGCCAGTGCTGGGGCACTACTGAGATTGAATCAAGTCTGTCGTTCAAGTCTTGAATCAAAACGGGCGCAGGAGGTCACTCAGTGAATGTTCTGCCACATGACGGTTTGCTATCATGAAGTCATACATTGACGCTGGGGAAAAGAAGTGCATGCTGTTAGATAATGACAATAACTCAGACGTTCGCCGTGGACTTTGGGTATATTGCAGACCTGCCAAACCCCCCCCCCCCCCCACACCCCCTGTATTTTACTTGTATATCACTGTTTTATAATGATTTTGTCCGTCCATTACTTACATCACCCATAGTTGCATTTTGTTCTGCAGTTTGTGCAGGATATCCGATCCTTTATTGAAATGGTCCGATAGTGCAAGTTTGGTGGTGGTTTGCAGTTGTCGTTTCAAATGACGGAGTAACTGGGACAAATGAGCATTGAAAATACCATTATTTATATTCACCAGCTGTTTCCAATAGAAGCCACGCGGCTGTCACACCAGACAGGGACCCCATTATTTCTCTCCAACCCCTACCCCTAATTAATTTGCCTCTTATGAACGTTTGTATACTCTGCAGCGTTATGGACAGAAATCGCATTATACATGCCAGAAGAGGAAAAAAAATTACGTGGCGCTTTTTTTGTTGTTGTTGTTTTTAATTTTGTATTCAATGATGACCAAAAGAAGCACTAGTCCTACAAAATTATAACTCAGATACTAGATAGAAAGATCAAGTATATTTCATTCTGTGAAATGATGTTAAAATGTAGATTTAACCAAGATTGACGTACGGTCCTTGTCCATACCAAGGTAGTGCTGTCGACGGTCGTTGTCCGTACCAAGGTAGGGCTGTCGAGTGCATTACAGGATGTCCCTCTCATGTGACAGTGCGTGATGGTTAACTTTCAGTTCAGCGACTTGAGATCGTCTTGTTGACGTGAAGTTGTTTTGTCGTCTTTACCATCGTTGACTTTTTCAGCCATGCAGATGTGCGTCTACATGTGATTGCTTTCATTCAATCTTTCTTTTCTGGTCTAATTGTAGGTGATTCGACTTTTGTGTAATGTGTGGTCAGTCACATTCTTTTCTTGTTTTAATTTGGAATCCATTAGGGCTAGAGTGGTGGCGCACTAAGTCAAGTCTGTTTGACATCGTTTTTGACCCAGGTTTGAACGTCCCGTGAATCAGCTAGCGAGACGCACTTGTTTCTGTCTCACCAATGCGCCAAGATCCCATTTAATCCCGTAGTCCATACCTCAGACTAAAATGGAGACTAAACAGCCTTGACTCAGTGCAGTGCGCTACGGGCCAAACAGTTGAAGTCTTCACACTACTGTAACCATCTACCAACTTAAAAACACCATTAGCTGTGAGATGGTCAGATCGCGATGGGAAACTTCTCGCTAGTTGAGTGTCAGTTGTGTCGTTCCACTTCCGGTGGGCCGGTAACTGAGGATGTCCTGGCCCTGTTGAGGCAAGTGATAGTTCACTTTGGCTTCAAAGCCTGCATCGTTGTCCGCGAAACTCAATTGTTGTTTTTTTTTTTGTTTGTTTTGGTTAAACCTCTTATCTGCGCAGTTTGAGCCTTTTGAGATCGAGTTTTTTTCTCTGTCCTTTCCACTGGCGCGGTTATCGTAAAGAACAGTTGTAGATACCATTTCTCTGAGTCCTGTATTGCGGTATTTACCGTAAAATACCGTATCAGTCAGTCGCGGCCAGAATTTTACCATCTAATTAAGTTCTATCATTCTGTTTGGGTAATACTTTTGTACGAATAATAATTTCTTTTGGTCATCACAAAATGGAAATAAGACCATTGATTTGAGGTCTTTATTTTAGGAGGTTCGCTGCCCTTGGCATTTACACCTCACTTTACTTGTTTTATTATTTCTTGTTCTGGCGGGGGGGAGATGATATGGATAAATTTTAATCTATTAATTTCAATTTTGCCCGGGCAGCGGCCTTTCGGCCTGCTCTTTACGATTTCCAACTGCCAAGGTATCTTTAACGTGCGCAACGTGCACACGGGCCCTCCGAATTTTTTCGTCCTTATCCGAGAAGACTAGGTACTCGATCCTACCCCCCAATAGGACCAGGGACTTGAAAATATGAGAAAAATCCAATTTCCAAGAACTACTCGATCCTACCCCCCAATAGGACCAGGGACCTGAAAATATGAGAAATCCACTTTCCAACATGCCTGCACTGCCCGGGTTTAGAACCCGGGACCCTTGGCATGAGAGGCGAGCACCTTGCCTCTAGACCACCTTGGAAATAAGACCAAGACTGTGCGAACTGCTTTGTGCGTCTTTTGTAAAACTCCGTAATTTGCGTATTTATATAAAGGTCTTTTCCCATACCACGGCATTATAGGCCGAACAAACATAAGCTTTGGCTATTGACCTTCAGGGGAAAGGGCATCATGAGTGACCAGCCTCGTTGTTTTCAGGAAACAGGGTGGGTCATGCTAACCGCCATTCGTTTGATCTAGCCATTGTGAAGTTAATTAAGAAGGTGAAGCGAGATTTCGTCGCATAATTTAGCTGTCAGTATGCAGATGTTCCCCACAGATTGCAGACGTTAAGTAGGGTTTTGTCAGTACTCTATTATTAGTCTGTGGTGATCACTCCAGCAGCCCTGCAGTTAAGACAGCGCTGTTTTTATGTTTGTGTTGGTGTCCTTGCGTGAACCTAACTTCTTCTTGGCTAATGAGATTTATCATTGTTGGGCTGGATCAGGATTTCAGTGATTGGCCCTATCTAGGGATAAGATAAAGCTAGACCAAACAATGTCCCAAGCACAAAATATTGTGAATGAGAGTTGAACGGTTAAAATGCACTAAGTAGTGATTCAATCTTAGTTGCGACATTGTGGCTCTTTCGAAAGTCATCATCGGATTTAACGTTCCACTAAAAATTTTGTATTTGGTAACCATATCGAAAAATGTTTACTTTGAAAAAAGAAAAATTAACTTTTGACTAGTGTGTTTTGGCTTTTGACTTCTCAGAGTTGTGTATAATGTTTTTCTTGATCTAGAAGACCGATTACCGGGAGATTCTACTTGTCTCAAACTAAACCATTTTCTGCTATGCAGTCGGCTTGTCTCATTCAGCATTTCTGTTTGCTTTTGACATGAATGGGGGATCTCTTCAAGTTTAAGTTTGCTATCACTTCGGGACTTCCAACTGGTCGACTTACTTCCTTCTATCGAACAAAAGAAGAGCTGTACATGTCTGATGTTGAACACAGGTAAGCGTGTCTGAGTGTTATCTTTGATAAGAGGTCATGGCTGTAGTTCCCTGAAAAAAAACAAAAACGCAACTATACTGTATGTTAACTGTATGTCTTGAGGCAACCATGTGCCTTGGATGATAATCTTTTTTTTTTTCTTTTGTTTCTTGTTATTTCATTAGGCTTTGGGGATGGGTAGGGGTGGCAAGAGGGAGTTTCTCGGGAGAGAAGACAAGAAATGACTGCGAAAAAACCCGCGGGAATCATTAATTTTATAATTGTGTGTGTGTGGGGGGGGGGGGGGGAGGGTGTCTCAGTAAAATATTTCCCCAGTGAGAAAGATCCACCAGCTTCATCACGGGCGAATTCTTACATGGGGCAGGTACTCCCCAAAGTTTGAGAACCTGGAAGAAGAGTAATAATGATATCAGATGTGTTTTCCCTGGAAAGAGGATCTATTGTTTTGTATCCGGTTTCATCAAACGGGCGTCAAGTGAAATCCACTTAAATGAGTTGGGAAGTGGTGTGATGTTTCCACTTTCTCTCACTAACTTTCTTCTGACACCAGCCGTGATGGGCACGGCACAAACACACTAAATAATCGACTATCTCTCTTCTATAAGTTATAACAAACGATATCTGTATTGCTTACATATATACAATAATTATTAATTCATTCAATAATAATAGGAACACAGGTCATACAATTTCATGTGAATTTCGATGGAATGAAGTTGATGCAAATCAGTACATACTAATTAAATGGCTTCGTAATATTCAATTTCTAGCACATTTTATAAAACACATGGGAACATTCAGCATAAAGAAACCTCTCCTTTAGGGGTGTATGGCGCTATCTGGGCACTGGTTCTTCCTCTCTACCCTGGCTTGACTGCGCAGTTAGATCAACAGGTATCGGCAGGTACCAATAGGTCGGGAAGCCAAGAAGCCACGATGTCGTTAATCAAAGTACAAGAAGTTGAGAAGCCAAGAAGGTGTTGTTCTTCCTCCTCTGTAGAAAAACAATCGCAACTTCCTAATCTACTGCTGGAAGGCATGACTTCCGTACTTACTCCATGACGGATATTCGTCATTAATACTTTTAACCGCTGACACTGTTATAAGTCAGGCTGCAGCTCCCATACTCCATAGGCTCCCATATAGGCAATAGAATAAACGATCAATACAGTTTTAATGATATTTACACGTTCCCCACGAAGAATAACGCTCTCTCTAACAGACCCCATCCTATAAGGTTTCGTAACATATATGTAACGGCGTTTCCGTGACTCTCTCAGAGGCAGTAGTTATACCAAAGTAAACCCACTAGATTTAGGTTCTACAATCATGAACATTAAGTAAAATACACATACATCGTACAATTAACTTACCACTCAGCAACAGCTCAAATGCCGACAAGATACCAAAGATACCACGCTCTGACAAAGGATGTTTGCGGGTTCCCTGACCTTCCCCACTCACAAGACTAGTACAAAGTTACAGTTGCAGTTGTGGTCTCCTCTTCGGCACGAAGCTGGTGAGTGCTCTCAGCGGTCTGAAGTTGGAAGGAGCGTTCGGGGATTTATACCCAGTCAGGTAGCGTCCCAAGACGCTCACCGAGTGTACATTAGTTATCCTAATAGCCACCCCCGTCGACTCCACGTCAAATACTATTGAAACAGCTCTACCCCCCAAGCAATTCCCAGGTGATCTGATCGACAAGTACGGCGGTCAAGTAAACACTACCCTTTTCGGGTGTCAAAGCGCTTCAGTTGCATCGGCTACTTTCCCCCTCTGGCCTACAATAACTCTGTCTCCCCGCCGTTAGCTATCTTCCCACGCTAGCTATACCTTGCCTGTCTGTCGCCCTGTTACAAGTGGTACGATGGGACTTTGTCAAGCAGAATGGTCTTTTATTGTTGTTTGTATTATTCAGTTGTTTTTTTTGATTTTCCTAAGTTGATCTCCTTCTGTGTAAAGATATGAAGGTGGGAGGGAATGGAGGGGGGGGGGTGCTTGAAGAGGGCCCTTCTGTCATCTCTTGTCGTGTCCTGTACCCTATTTTGTAAGTGTCTTGCTCCTGACACAGAAATGACGTCTTGTTGACATTTGTACCTAAAGTAACTCTAAACAAAAAGTATGCCCATGACTAAAAGAGGTCGGCCTAATTCAGCGTGGACTATTTTTCTGAGAAAATTGAAATAGAAATGTGTGGGTTGTTGTGATGTTTCCACTTTCTCTCACTCTTCCTCTCACTAACTTTCTTCTGACACCAGCCGTGATAGGCACGGCACAAACACACTATCTCTCTTCTATAAGTTATAACAAACGATATCTGTATTGCTTATCTATACAATAATTATTAATTCATTCAATAATAATAGGAACATGGGTCATACAATTTCACGTGAATTTCGATGGAATGAAATCAATGCAAATCAGTACATGATAATTAAAAGGGCTTCGTAATATTCAATTTCTAGCACATTTTATAAAACACATGGGTACATTCAGCATAAGGAAACCTCTCCTTTAGGGGTGTATGGCGCTATTTGGGCACTGGTTCTTCCTCTCTACTCTGGCTTGACTGCGCAGTTAGATCAACAGGTATCGGCAGGTGCCAATAGGTCGGGAAGCCAAGACGCCACGATGTCGTAAATCAAAGGACAAGAAGTTGAGAAGCCAAGAAGGTGTTGTTCTTCCTCCTCTGTAGAAAAACAATCGCAACTTCCTAATCTACTGCTGGAAGGCATGACTTCCATACTTACTCCATGACGGATATTCATCATTAATACTTTTAACCGCTGACACCGTTATCAGTCAGGCTGCAGCTCCCATACTCCATAGGCTCCCATATAGGCAATAGAATAAACGATCAATACAGTTTTAATGATATTTACACGTTCCCCACGAAGAATAACGCTCTCTCTAACAGACCCCATCCTATAAGGTTTCGTAACATATATATAACGGCGTTTCCGTGACTCTCTCAGAGGCAGTAGTTATACCAAAGTAAACCCCCTAGATTTAGGTTCTACAATTATGAACATTAAGTAAAAATACACATACATCGTACAATTAACTTACCACTCAGCAACAGCTCAAATGCCGACAAGATACCAAAGATACCACGCTCTGACAAAGGATGTTTGCGGGTTCCCTGACCTTCCCCACTCACAAGACTAGTACAAAGTTATAGTTGCAGTTGTGGTCTCCTCTTCGGCACGAAGCTGGTGAGTGCTCTCAGCGGTCTGAAGTTGGAAGGAGCGTTCGGGGATTTATACCCAGTCAGGTAGCGTCCCAAGACGCTCACCGAGTGTACATTAGTTATCCTAATAGCCACCCCCGTCGACTCCACGTCAAATACTATTGAAGCATCTCTACCCCCCAAGCAATTCCCAGGTGATCTGATCGTCAAGTACGGCGGTCAAGTAACACTACCCTTTTCGGGTGTCAAAGCGCCTCAGTTGCATCCCATACTTTCCCCCTCTGGCCTACAATAACTCTGTCTCCCCGCCGTCAACTATCTTCCCACGCTAGTTATACCTTGCCAATCTGTCACCCTGTTACAGTTGTTTTTTTCCATTGATTTGATGATTAGGCCAAGAGAATGGATATGAACTAAATTCGTACGTTTATTTTGTCTGCGGGAATTTGGACGAGTGTTCCGCTGAAAGATTAGAAAACTGAAAAGTCCCTGCAAGCTGACACTGTTAAATCTGTTTCCAACAAAAGTGGAGTTAGCCAGTCCGTTATTCGTGGGCATAATTTCCCTTCCCTGCCTGATCCTCTTTTTCTCTTCTCTGTCAAAACTCACTATATTTGTCAATAGCCCATCGGTGTCAACATTTTTCAGTTTTTGAAAGTAAATTCTTTCAGTTTCCTCCACTTTTTTTCTTATC
Source organism: Onchidella celtica (assembly GCA_963931925.1). Taxonomy (NCBI): domain Eukaryota; kingdom Metazoa; phylum Mollusca; class Gastropoda; order Systellommatophora; family Onchidiidae; genus Onchidella; species Onchidella celtica. The sequence goes on from OZ007575.1 coordinate 5,241,195, forward strand.
TGATTATCTTCCCTTTTCTAACAGTTATAAAACATTTCCCATCCGCAGTCCTGCCTAAACTCTGCACTTCTGGAGAGGCCTGTTCTGAAATGCTCTCTCTCTCTCTCTCTCTTTCGCTCGCTTTTCTCTCTCTCTCTCTCTGTCTTTTTCTTTCGCTCGCTTTTCTCTCTCTCTCTCTTTCGCTCACTTCTCTCTCTCTCTCTTTCGCTCGCTTTTTTCTCTCGCTCTCTCTCCCTTTCTCCCTCTCTCTCGCTCTCTCTCTTTCTCTCGCTTTCTTCTCTCTCTCTCTCTTTCGCATGCTTTTCTCTCCCTCTCTCTCTGTCTCTCTCGCTGCCTCTGTCGCTCTCCCCCTCTCTGTTTATCTGTGTCTCCGCTCTCTCTTTCACTCGCTTTTCTCTCCGTCTCTATCATTCTCCCCTTCCCGTCTCTCTCGCTTTCTCTTATTTCTTACTCTCTCTCTCTCTTTCCCAAACATTTTCTCTCTCCCTCCCTCTACCCCCCTGTCTCTTTCTTTATCTCTCTGTCCCTCCATCTCCTCTATGTACCCGTAAATTGCTCCAAGCGTTCACACTCCATCATTCCTCCTCGACATCACATCCGTTCCCCTGACCGTTCCACTTTTTAATCATAACTGTCGTAGTTGTCCCCCTCAGGTATATTCCCACGGCCTGCCGGTTGGTTGAAGATCGACCCAGTTTGTAGCAATTGTGTCAGACACAGTACACACGGTGCGTGTGTGTGTGTGTGTGTGTGTGTGTGGATCTTTGCTCTCACCGCAACCACCCCCCACCACCTCGCCCCCTTTCCCCCCCGCAAAATAATCTCATGTCTTTTGCCTTGCACTGCACGCACCTCCAGCTGCGCGGGTGTTACATTGATGATAGCGTGCTTGGTGCATTCAAAGATACTACTATCTTTGATGCATTGTTGTGTGTGTGTGTGCGCGTGTTTGTGTAATTTTTTTTTTTTACACTATGTTTATGAAAGGCGGAGAAAGAATGTGGAAGGAGAAAGTGAAAAATCAATGGAAACTGTCGGTAAAAATGGGTTGGGGGGGGGGGGTGGAAGGAGGGATGATGCCATAATGGGCATGAAAGAAGAATGTAGGAAAGTTATGTACGTGCTGACCACCCAATCAAAACCACACCATGCCTATACTAACCCTAACCTTTGCCCAAATCCTAAACTTAACCCTTTCCTTACCCAGAACCCTGCCTGTACTAACCCAGACCTAATCCTGCCCTTTGCCCTAACCCAGTAACCCTGAACCTAATCCTGACTGTACCCCTAACCTTAAACCTATCTGTACTCCTAACCCTGTACATAATCCTGTCTGTACTCATAACCCTGAACCGAATCCTGCCCTTACCCCTAATCCAGTCCTTATCCTTAAATCCTGCACCTAATCCTGTCTGTACTCCGAACCCTAAACCTAATCCTGCCCTTACCCCTAACCCTAAACCTAACCCTGTTCTTTACCTTGTAAAATTAATTAGAAAACAAAAAGCAAATCTGTAATGGATTGTAAGGTTTTGGAGTAGCCAGGAGATATGCAGAATTCCTGCCAGTATGTGGTTTTTGGGTGAAGGGAAAAAGGGCCAGCGTTTTTTTTTGTTGGGGTGGGGGGGGGGGGGGATAAATGCAGAAATGCAGACTGATGGAAGAAGAAGGTGCTAAACAATCAAGTATGGAGCAATGCCATATGGGGCTGTTGACATAATTTGACAGAACAGACATATTGATCTCATGATTGTCCGAATCCCCCCCTCCCCCCCCCCAACCACTTTTCCTTGGCTCGACTTGTATTATGTCTCTAGTATGAATTTTCTATGGTACCTAGAAAATAGATCGAAGCTGAAGCACAAGGCGCCGCCCTTCTCCCATCTTACCGAACAAGACCATTACATACGTCAATCTAGGCTAAACTCACTTTTAACATCGTTTGGTAGAATGAAATATGGTCTTTTTAGGATATTTTAGTAACAAAGTCACCATAAAATTGAGATTGAATAAAGAAGAAAGCGGATTTTTTCCCTTTCCGGTAAGATTTTGTTTTTTTTTGCATTGTGTTGTCTTTTGCCATAATGGTTACTAGGAGGGCAGTATTGTATGGCCACACACCGTTGTCCGGGGAGTCGAACAACTTGGAACCGACCCGGGCCAAACAGCCGACAGTGCGCCAGTCGAGACTAGGAAGAAGAAGAAAAGCAATCTCCCACAGCGAATATTAACATATGAACTGACCAGTGGGTTGGGTGTCAGTAGGACTGAGCATTTCAGACAGCCACTCGGCCATATTTATGGAAATAGGCCGCAAAGATCCAAAATAAAGCTTTGGAAAAAAAAAAAAAAAACCCGCTTATTGCGACTCGCTTTATTCAGCCCAGGGCTGTCAGAATTCCTTGCATCCGCGAAAATCCGGGGTTGAGGAAGATCCGGTCATCCGCGGTGAAATACCAGTTTCTTCAATATCCATCTACAGCTAAATACATTGTATGCATCTTTAACAGAACGTAACCATTGAAAGGGATTTTAAAACAACCCCTCCGCCTGATAAACAGCAAGGATATTGTCAAGTCAACCAGAGCTTTGTTTGGTTTTGTAGGCTCCAGTGAGAGGAAGTCAGTGGACAGAAGCTGATTGCAAGTGCAGGAAGAGCAATCTGCAGAGATTGGCACAAGTTTCCACTGACAGCCCTGATGTTCATTCTGTGTTCAGATTCGGTTTAGTTATGACCAGATAGAAACTATACGTCATGGTACACAATTACAACCCACCCGCATTTCATTCTACACAATGATGTTCAAAAGTAGATTTGCTACATACGATGTTTTTCCTTAACACTATCACTCTTGTCTGTCATACAGTAAATTGTGACCTGCCTTGGGTGTATCACCTTTCACACACACACCCTCCCCTCCCCCCTCCAGGCGATAACGAGGCTAATTTTTCATTCTGAAACCCTCAGACTCACATAGATTTCCTACAGTTTACTCATTATTTTGTGATGTTTATCTTGACCACCGCTACCCCTGATGACCTCTCCTTGACACTGACGGCCCTCTGCGTGTGAAATTAATATGTACAGTTGTATCTCTGTCGTGGTCTGGGAAAAGAGGGTATCTGCGCAAAACAAAATTTAACAGGAGATGCAATAAATATTTGACATTGTGTCCTGCTTTTTTGCTTTGTTCAGTTTCCATGTTGTGATATACAAATGAACTTGATAGCCGTACGCAGGCGGATAGCTTATACATACATACATATGCCATTCTGTAAAATGGTGGTAAAATGTGCATTTGACCCTGATTGGCTTTTACGGCAACACGACAAATCTGACTCGAAGCCAACGAGTGATAATACGTGATTTGTTTGGTGTCATCAATCAAGTTTTTTTTAAACCCTCCGTACCTTACGCTTTGCATATAAATGCTTGTCTTCAACCCCACGTTCCCCCTAGTACGAGCATACGGCCATTAAAATATTGAAAATCCATGATAAGGCCTTGTTATTTTGAAGCTTGAGTCTAAATGGCATTTTGCATGTATTATTTAACTGCTGCAATAGATACATAGCCCGTCTTTTGGTTTTTTGCATAATCCTGCGATCAATTTTATGGAAACAAAATCGATAGAAAGAAGGAACCAAGCTTTTTAAATCATTTACTGAAAAACGTAAATATGTAGACTCAAGTCGTCACCGGCCCCCAGACACCCCCAACCCTACCCCCTCCTCCCATGGGCGCTTTTCATACGCGGGGGGGGGGGGCAGCCCTCTCTCCCTGCCGAGGATACATACTTTATAGATAGCCCCTTTTCAGTTCTAGGCCTGGCAGTCTTGAACATTTCACGTACAGTAGTCCTTGCCGTCTGGGTTCTTGAAGGACGCCTTGCCAGCTTTATCGTGATGTAATGTCAAAGTGTCATCCCCGTATACCTAGGCAATCTGACATAGAGATAACACGCGTGTAGAAAGAGAGAAGCGCTCTAGGCATTTTTTGCATAGGTCATGGGGCAAAGGAAAGGGGGAAGAGTATCTTTCATGAGAGCAGAGTTATGAATCAAGCTACTGCGGTTTACAAGTGGTTGCTGGAAGCTGATGATTCAGACCTTTTTGGAATTTTTTTTTTTGTAATGGTCTTGTGTTTATTTCATTTTTTTCAATTGATATTTCTTTTTCTCAGTTCTACTTTTAGTTTCTTCCTCTTCCTCGTTTTCTTCAATGTAGAGGACAGAAAAGTGTAAAGCGAGTGGATATTGTGTATGGCGTATGAAAGATTGGGCGTGTTGCGTGTTCCTTGTCATACTAATATTATTATTGTCAAGGTGTGTGATCGTGTTCCCTGAGCTGTCACGAGTGGGCGGCGATGTTATGTGGGCAAATCCATTCATGCAGCCCTACATACACACACAGACACCACGGAGACGCAGGCTCGTACATCGTACAGTCATCCATGACCTGGAAAGAACTGGAAATGTAGGCCGTGTTATGGGGGGGGGGGGGGAATAGGACGGAGGAGATCTACGTCAGTCAGCGTCAAACATTTATTATTTTACCGACTGAAACATGTTTTGTCTTTCTGAGGTGTCATTTTGTAGACTGATAGTTCCTTTTGGTCACCATAAAATGGAAACTGAACAAGAAACAAAGCGGAGCCCAACCAGAATTTTGAAAAGTTAAAAAAAAATAAAAAAATTATTGAATCTGTAAAATTTTGTTTTCAATGTTGTTAGGGACGCATGTTTTAATTACAAAGCCAAATAGAGAAAAGATTGAGTTGGTCCACGACCCAGTATTTTTCTCTATTCGGCTAATAGACTATGGCATCTTTCCCACAGCATTGCAGTGTTGACACCCGTTGGAGCTGCCCTAGGGACTTGGGGCCTCAAGGGAACTCCTGTAAAACGAACGCTGTGTGACATGATTTACATAAGATCCACTCTAACACTTCACCGTTCATTTTCTTCAAGGGCCCATCTTTGTTTCTACTTACGTACAAGCTTTTCATGACACTTTCAACAGAGGCCCTAGTCAGGCTCATGCAAAGCTGGTAACAGGCTCAGGCCAGATGTAGGCCTCCATTTCAAACTGCTCATTAAGTTGGGTTTGATTTAATCTGTTAGGAATCCTCTTTAAACTATTACTATGTTATGTGAAAAAGGTCTCCCTTGATTCTCTTTACAAGAGTATTTTTTATACCACCACCCTTCCCTAGCGCTCCCCAAACCCCACCCCCGGCCGCGGCCCGGCCCTAGAATAGTGATCTGCCCATACAATATTATTTTACCACCGAGCGCAACACGTTGATCAAGTTCTGTGGGGCGAAAACATGTCAGAATACAGCTTCCTTGTTCAAACCCCGAGTCAGCCAGCAAATGGGCGTTGCCGTCATGCAGAAAGCGTGTATTGATGCTACATGGATCGAAGAAAAACGAACTGTAGAGCATAGAGAGACATAGATCTGCCTGTGGCTGGTTTGAAACTGGTCATGATTCTCACATTGATGTAGAAATGACAAGGTTTTATTGTAATTTGATTCAGCACTGTCGATCTGTTCATAATATAATATGTAACTTTGTTCGGTGATCGGAAACAGATGGGGCAATTGAGTTGAGATAAACATTGTCAGCTTTGTAGAGGAGATTTCAGCTGAACTGAAATTTTGGTTCCACCGACGGGTAAAACTTTCCACTGTGACTGAGACCATCAGCGGTTTATTGTGCTCAAGACACCGAAACAAAGTAATACTGAGCTCAGTGAAGTCATGTGGCGGCCATTTTGAAACAGATTCTCCTCATAAAGATGTGTTTCTGGCGTTTTTAAAATTTTGTATTCAAGAACTTAAGTTTCACTGAAAATAGCACGAAATAGCAACACGCTTTGCTGTGAAGTACCCGTTTCTGCGTGATTTTCCTCCTAAATCATTTTTCAAATTTTGTTCTATGATTGAGTCATATGCACTTTTGTATTAGAGTCACCGTAACCTCTGTTCTTGCATACAGAGGAAGAGAAAATTTTCACTTGAGGAAATAGAATACTGTGTGTTTTGGTTCCTTTTCACCTCTACAGGAACAAAGCACACGTCGATTGGGTTCCTTTTGATCTGCTAAAACATCATGCATAAAATGCCAGTCTCGGTGGAAACGTGTGTGCATTAAGATGCACTTTGTTTAGATACATGGGCATGCATTGAATTAGGCTGCTATCCTTTAGAAACAAGCCGTAAATTCGTGACAGTGATAATTTATTTTCATGTCTTAACTGATAAATAGGGTTGGAAATCAAATTCGGGCGGACGAGTAAGTTAAATGGTGACACCGGGTGGTTGGTGAACTCTTCTGTTGGGATCTCCTTTTGTCCTAGCATTCTGTTCTATTCTGTCTATCGTTTTGCTCTTTCCTGGCACAATACGACCGTGAGACAGACTCGTTTCAGGCTCGCCAGTGCGCGAGTTCGTGTTGAACCTCATAGTCCACCTCTTACACAAACATAGAGAAGTCCACCTCTTACACAAACATAGAGACCAAGGCAAGACTTGACTCATCATAATTATATTTATCAGTACGCCGCCGCCGGCCGTATGTGGATAACAAAGTATCACCAAGCAAATTTTTGACAGTGTCCTCCATAGCCACACCAGTTCTGAAGCTGGCACAGAATTCAGTGTGTAATGTTAACTCTATTATCTTCAGTTTTTGGTCAAGCGCTGCACAGTCAGGCCCAAGTTGAAAGATTAGCTAGTTTTGCTTGAGATAGGCCGGGTTCGCCTTACCTAATCTCTTCACTCAGTTATTTATCCCCACGCTTCAGAAATGAAGTGCTGCGCCCCTTCAAGCGAGTGTGGGCTGTTACACTGGGGGTTGTAGGAATTTCCTCTCGGCTCCCTCAGAAAATGAACATATGAGGCTATGGGAGTGGACGCTTTGTTACCGGAAATGTCACCACTCGTGGGTAGAATCCATCGATACAGTGTATGATTTGATAGTCGATCATTTGAATAAGGATAGGAATCTTTCCAGAACTTTCCCGGTTTTTCCGATTTTTATTTGTATTATTTTTGTTTTGTTTTGTTATGCATCTGATCACATTTTTCTCTCTCCTGTGTCTTTCTCTTTCCGGCTCCCTCGCTCTCTCGTTTCTTCTAATTTGTATTCATAATCATTTAAAAGGGATCCTATTACTTTATTGGTAATTGCTGGCTTGTGTGGTGTGCAATGTATCCGTGGGCCTTTATTATAATTTATGCGTGTGTTACGATACGATTGGCGGTGCCGCTTCAGGGTAAAAGCACATGAAATTTTTCTGTCAGGAGTTCCCATCTCTGTTTGACTAATTGTACTTGAATTCATAAGTTTCTTGTCTGGGTGTTTCCAACTCAGGCAGAGAGAATAATGGTGTATGATATAATTTTAAATCCACTCTTTGTGAGTGAGTGCGTTGCATTCACGAGCTGCGGGTGAAGTTTGCAGATACCGCGTGGCACAAAAGGACTTCTCTTCTAATCGCAACATGAATTTAATAATGAAGCGTTGATGGTGACTTTGGCGCGGCGGAGAAACCTTTTCGTTGACACAATGTCCCGTGGAGAGCAGCAAAATACCACCCGTGCAGTGCACCATCGAGACACACTCCTTACTGTATGTGGCAAAGTCTTGTTTACCCTATGGTCATAAACGTTGCTCTCTGGAGACCGATACGCACAATAAATCCCTGTGCCTTTTATCTTGGCATGCCAGTGTCAAACGTTCTGTGACCTAGTTGTCAATATATTTGTCTAGTTCCTGTTCGATTATTAGATATTGAACCGGGCTCAAATTACTAGGGTACTGAGCGAAATAGTACTGTTTAGCGTTACCCCAAAGGCTTGCTTGAAAACTGCGCTGCACTTCAGTGGTAAATACAACATGGGCCGCACTTTAGTGGTAAATACAACATGGGCCGCACTTTAGTGGTAAATACAACATGGGCCGCACTTTAGTGGTAAATACAACATGGGCCGCACTTTGGTGGTAAGTACAACATGGGCCGCACTTTAGTGGTAAGTACAACATGGGCCGCACTTTGGTGGTAAGTACAACATGGGCCGCACTTTAGTGGTAAATACAACATGGGCCGCACTTGTTACAAGTCTATTCTGTCTCTGTGAGCTGCACGATACAGCATCAAAATTTTCTTCCTAGCGCTGAAGCAATGTTTATTATTGAACCAATTAAATGTTTGCAAATCAAAACCATTCGCTTAAGAGTACGAGAAGCAACCAAGAGGCAGTGCTATACACCCAGTGATGTAAAAATCATCCTGAACATAAATTATAGAGGATCACCGTAAAAGTTTCACAAATACTGTAATGTTGAGGAAACAACAACAACAACAGCACACAAGGACGTCGCCAGAAGCTGTGGAATGCGCATTACAAGTTGTCTTACAAACGAAATATCGAAGGAAATACAAAGTGTAAAGCGGGTTTGTTTCCACTTGAGATTGCGAGGTTATTGCCTGTTGAACTCCGATATAAAACCTGTCACAAATTACCTGGGGCTAAGCTAGAGTAAGTTCATCAACTGTTTGTCTTCGGCAGAAAAAAAATGTGACAACGGCTCTCTGTGATAACGTCATGTGGCACTTCAAAATGTAGTGCTGATTAAACAAAAACATTCCTCTCCTTCTTGGAGAGAAACACGGAGGGGAAACTAAAAGAGAGAGAGGAGAGGCAGAAAAGCAACATAGCAAAGAGGAGATAAGACTATTAACTGCGAGCAAGAACATGACTTTACAACTGAAGTTGCACTAAATATACTGAAGTATATAAATATAATGTATAATACTATATTGGTACAGTTTGCTGTGAAAAATGCGAAATTAATCTGAATGCTTGTGAAAAAATGGCAATAAAAATGTGAAAAATTAGTGTAATCCATTTTGTTTTTGTGTGCCACCTTGCATTTGTTTGTTTGTTTGTTTGTTTTGGTTTATGAAGACTGAAGGTTTGAGAGAGAGAAATGGAGGTTTCAAGCGGAAGAACGCGACTTTTGAACGGCCCCTCCCAGCGGTCGCTGTTGACGCCTTTTGCTTTTGTGTTAAGATTACCTGGCTGTTGTCTTACGCCAGCATATGGGCGTCACTGACTCTTGGTTATCAGTGGTCGAGGGAAACGGTGGGGTGAAGAGGGGGAGTTGGAAGGGGGGGGGGAGATATTGGCTGTACTGCCGTATTATGGAAGAAGACGCTAATCTGGACCAAATTTATTGTTAACATCTCATAGAATGAAATGTTATTTCTGCTTGGGTTATAATTCTGTAAGACTATTTTTTTTCTTTTTTATCACCACAACATGGACATTGAAAAAAGAATGAAACAGAGCAGTGCGAAATGTCTTTGGTTCCTGCAAATTTTTATTTTTTGGGAGGTTGTGCGGTCTTTTTCCATATCACGGCAGTAAACACGTGGCTAGGTGTTTGGCGTAGTATACAGCGTGTTGAAAACAGACCAGGATGTAAGCACTGATGAGTTGGGCAGTCCTTTCTTTTTCTCAACAGATCAAAGATTGAACCCAATTAGATGTCGGGATTGACGTATTTACGAAGGCCATGCTTTTATACATTATTTTTGTTTCAGTGACATCTATGTGGGTCAGCGAACACGCCCTTACACTAGTCAGTCTCTGTATCAGTGGGAATGTGTAACTCCAATAGTGAAGCATGACCCCGCCCTAGATCCGGCGATCAATGAAGAACTGGATGGTATGATTTTATTGCTGTGGCGTCAAGTCTTGCACAGCGAGGCCAAAGTGCCGGTTGTAAGGCGAGTCTGCATGTCCTGATTCTTGTGTGACAAGTTACAGCAGTAAGAAATCATTCGCGCAGATAATGGTACAGTGTGTGGAGGAGTGATTTTCAAACCGTATGCGTTTGCTTAAGTGTGGTAGTACTGGGTATCTATAGAATTATGTTAAAGATAGTAGGGCCCCGAGTCAGTTCCTTCTTGCGTCGGGTTTAACTTCCTTGAAGCCAAGTAATGAGGCTAGTCCTGTTTCAGTCTCACTAGTGCGCAAGATTGCGTTCAGCTCCATGCTCCACGTCTCACACTGAAATCGAGGCGAAACAGACTTGATCCCGTACACTACAAGCTCTGGTGGTGCCACTGAATGCGAGAGAGTGGAGTAAGGGGTGGAGAGGGACGGTGAAAGGGTGTCCGAAATGAGATCAAGGGAAATCGGGTGTAAATTTGTGTGAAAGTGAATTTGTGTCTGTCCCCGACCCGGATGAAATGTGAGAACCCTTTGCTTTGGAGCTGAAAAGAGGAAGTAAAGCGAAGTCGGTTTCGCCGGGCATGGTCACCGTTTATATCAGTTCGTGCTGGGTCGTTTGTAATGTGATATAAAATGTTAGTTTAGGCTTTGGTTAAGTTGAGAATCTTCTGGCGTAGTTATAATGTGTTCAGAGTTTGTACTTATCCAAGTCCCATGTGATCTGTACCTAGAGGACCACAGTCTGCTCATGGTCGTCCTGGTACCGATTTGTTCGGTCTCTACAGAAATTGAGATAAGGCCATAATGTGGCGTAACATAGCGTATTCTATCATTCCTACAAATATCATGAAAGGATCTCACTTCTGGGAGTAGATTTTAACGTGTTGAAAAATTTGTATGAACGTTTCTAAAGTTCAACTATATAAACTTTAAAGAGGAATTTTCTGGAAACGAACTGATGTGAGGCTAGAATAGAGCAGTACTGGGGCGATACCATGGTAAAACCAACTGGTCCATTGATCCGCAGGTCTGACAGTCACATTTAAGGTTGGTAGTTTCCTGAACATGTCAGTAGATCTGCGTGGCCATTAGATTTTGATATCCCACCAAATTATGATATTCTTGAATTTAACTTCCTTGTTCAGGAATTATAATCTAAATGTTCTGCCCCAAGCCGAGATCTGGAGTTGTAAATTGTTTGCGCGTCAGACAGGCTGTCTCACTTTGAGGTCAGAGGTTCCTGTCGTTTTTGTGGCTAAGGACTTAGTAAAGATTAGGGAAAATAAGATGCGTACAAACAAACACTCAGCAGACCTTTTTTTCCAGCTTGCAACGATTCTTCAGTTGGAAATAATACACTGTTTGCGGACTTAATAATGAACACTATTCATGGTATTTCCCATGAGTGATAGGAAAGGAGAGCACAATATACCGCCGGGTGTGAGTCTTTTAATTGGTTCCATCGATCTTGTGACGTGTGTCCCACAGCCATGTATTGTATATATATATATACGTTTCTTGTTTTTCTCTCCGCTCCCCTCCCCTCCCAAACGCCCCGGCGATCAAATCACTTAATCCTTTCAGTTTACCGATAACAATATCTATTATCGTGTTCTGTTACAATAATCCTGTATTGGTGCACGAAGGTGCAAAGTATTGTCGCTTGGGTTTTATTCTGTTTTGAAAACAGAGTACTCTGTGACCCTTAAAATATGTCAGAATACCTTGCCTCTGAGGCAATTACTTCTTCATTGTGTGCTCAGGAAACGCTCACTCTGAAAGCTTGCAGCCCAGCGTAAATTTTGCAACACGGTGCGTAGTTTAATGTTTTTATTGGTAGTAGCAGATTTGTCATTGCTGATTTCTCTACGTTACGATGTGTATCCAGAAAGTTACGTTGTACCACAATGTATCCGATATCGAGAAAGTAAATCTTAATTGTTGGTTATCGTCAGAACTGTTTGAGTAGTTCCACACCTTTAACAAAGGCGCATGAAATGCTGCGCATGTTTGGAAAACAATAAATTCATGAAAGTAGATACAGAATAAATACAAATTGTCGCAGTTGAAACCGTAAGAGTTTGACATGTGTGGAAATACGCCAGACTTTGCATTTGGGGCAACGATACGCCCGATTTTGTCAATTTTGTACCCACACCTTCCCTGCCCCCCACCCGCTTTCATTGGCTTGGCCCTTTTGGGGCCTCAACCTAATATGGTTGCCTTTCTTGTCTGTTTAACCATTTAGCTGTTCTCTTTTAACGTAACCGGTACGTAGGCAATTTTCTTTTCTTTCGACACCGAACCATTTCACCCGCATAGCTGCAAGTTGATTCAGTAAAGCGATGCTTGAATAAACCCATTCATTTTGTTTACTGATGAGAGGGCGAAACACCCATACACGGGATTAAACCTGTCTTTTACCGGCGTATTGAAGGGCCGTCCATCCAGCGTTCAAGAAAATACCACTTTATATTCACGAAACTGCACGTCTTTAATGTCGTTTATATGAAAGACATGCACTGTAACAGCTGAGGTTGTTCTAGCACGTTATAGTAGGGGGGAGTTAGTTGATCTAACTACAACCCTTTAGAAAACGAAACTATTACAGCTGTAAAATAAATAAACACGAGATCCGACGATAGATTAAATAATACTAAAGTTTAATAACTGTATAGTGAACAATAAATTACTAGGAAGACACCAGCGAAACTAAATATCTACGCCACACAAAAGGAAACTCACTTACTCACCCCCCAACCACTCACACAGGTCTATATATATAAACATTCCTACAGAAAATTCCCGAAACAAACGTTACCTTTGCCCTCGCACAAACCAACCAATCACGCATCAATACGTCATCAGGTTACATCACTCAAGGCCAAATCTGGCGTAAACATTCGTTTCCACAGTGTTATCGAATGTTCGGGAACATACTAATATTTACTGAACGAGTCAAAACACCTGACAACAAGCGAGCGAGGAAAAAAACTACTCACTAGAAAAGAAGGTCAGGTCACGGAGTACAGTACACTCTGGCGGTTAACAATAAAATGGAAAAAGTAGTGGACACATGCTCAGCCACCAGCACAACAACAAAACCGGGGGAGGGCAAGGGGTAGCCCGCAGATGCTACATGCACATACATGAAGGAAGTGCATAGATAGCATGGAGTTCACCAATCAGAATACTGAACTTGTATGGCAGTGAATCTGCTTTTCAAACACCTTTTTTTTTTTTAACATTAATTCAGCAGGATACATTAAAATACCCCTCTGAACCAGAACTTGTATGCCTTTCATGATATTGCAACTTTCGGTGGTATTCAAGGAACAGACCATACATTAAGTGGCGATAACCTCACTCTATTACTATTGGTTTAAAGATTGACATGGAAAACGGCCAACCTTAACGGCGGAAGTTTTCTCATCTTAAGCGAATGGTTTTGATTTGCAAACATTTAATTGGTTCCATAATAAACATTGCTTCAGCGCTAGGAAGAAAATTTTGATGCTGTATCGTGCGGCGCCCAGAGACAGAATAGACTTGTAACCAGACTGACCCGAACTGCAAATATTAGGCGCTCCATTGACGTCTTGAATGAAACGTCTTGCATTGGGCGAGATTTCCCTTGTGTCCTCACTTGATAATTATTTTATATTTCTTGATTCCAAACGTGCTGAAATATTCAGGAAGGAAAAAGACGAATTATAGAGAAGACGGAATTGTACAAGAACTTCAGTTTTGTTAACTCTGCCGGGAACGATTGAATGGGCCGGGTTTGTGACGACAAACACTCACTGAGGCTACAATTATTATCAGCAGATTAACATTCAAAAGAAATAAAATGAAGTACAAAATAGTACGATAAAGCCTTAGTATTCTGAAACTACAAAAGGCATTTGGCATGGACTATATGATTGTTTTATTAGAAACATGGCATGTAGTCGATTGTTATTATTATGTAATCCTACATCTTATTTTGTTAAAAAATGTAAGTATAACTTAAACGTTTTAATTCATAACCTTCACCAGAAAGCTTACGTACATTTTACTCCCCCAGCACATTTGCTTTCTAGATGGCTCGTAACTGTATATTCCTGCGTTAATATCATGGAAAAATCTGCAGTTTTGAGTGGTGAACTTGACTGGTGGTCTTTTGCAGGGCTGGAGTCGAAGTATGTATTTAAAGATTACAAATGTAGATGGGGCTCTAGCCTGGGAACTAATACAGATATTATATTTGGGTAGGTTGACTCGCCGTGTTCCCACGCCATTTGTGCACAAGAATAATTAGGGGTCACGTAATAAGTTAATATTATGAGTGAAAACAGTCTTGAGTTGTGCTGTGTCAACTGTTTACTGTGCTCTTACTGTGAATTAGTACAAGTTATCAAGAGAGACTCGAATATGTATGAGAGGTGCACAGTTTTGTTGAAGAACATCCATATAGTACGCACGTTCGGAGAGAGAGAGAGAGAGGGGTTGGGGGGGGGGGGGAGAACGAAATGCTTTCGCATGGGAGGAGGGGGTCCATTGACTTTCCTTTCCTTCTCTCCCCTCCCGCCTCCTCAACCCTTTTCTAAAGACTCCCCCCTTCTCCATTTTTATCCCTTTAAAAAGAAAGAAAAAGACGACAGAGTAAACTTTTGCCTTCAGATTTCTTACTCACTGCCAGAGTTACGGGCTCCAAACAAGTCCTGTGCAACACTCGTCGCTATGGGCCTATTCTACGCTTATCGATCATCTGTTTTTCCTTTGCAGCGCAATGATCGAACTCTATTGTGGAATTAACAGAAACAAAACAAAACGTTATGAAGGAAATAATCCATAAAGAAGAAAAAGCATCAGTTGCGAATTTGCTATCCCCAAATAGATGGCAAACTTAAATGTATGGGCTTGGATGTGTTTACCAGACTGATAACCATGAGGCTGTTGGCGCACTGAATCCAGTCAGTTTTGACTCTCTGTGGGAATGTCTCCACGTCAGCCGGCTCAAAACAGTTTTAGCGTGCCCGAACTGTTGCTGGTGCGCTACTATAACTCCACAGTCCACGCCTTTCACCGAAGTTGGGGCCAAACAGACTTGCCTAACAGTTGCAAATGTAAATTTTGAGAGAGGGAGGGGTGGGTGGCTGGGATCTGTCAAATAGTAATAATTTTTTAATATGGTCTTTGTGGTTGCAAAAGTAGGGGTGGGGGTTTGTTGGTTTTTGCCGGTCTTGGGTGGGATGACATTAATTTGGTCACTGCACCACTACAGTATAAATGTACAGTTTAGCTCAGAGTTTAAAAAGAGGTGGCGAACCACAAGTTTGAAAACTCCGGTCTTGAGTTGGTGGCGCACCAAGACAGAACACACGCAGAATGGTCTTGTCTCCGTGGGTCTCCAGCTCTAGGGAGTCTATAACTTTTACCGACAATGTCATCGTTCTGGTGCGTTTAACAGGTTGTTGATTGTATGTATGTATGGTGCAAGTTGGCAGCACTGCTGACGTTGTGAAACACACTGATCCACCCTGTAACGGACCTGCCAGAGACGAGATGACGCCAAAGTCGAAGGACATTGAAGTGTACAAAAAGCGCAGCTGCTGTTATCACATGCCAACTTTGCAACAGAGGAAATTTTTTTTTCTTCTCCTAATTATCATTAACAACTGGTGCTTAGTTTATTGATATGAATCTTCCCCCGCTCCACCCCCACCCCCGACCTATTTGCTTTTGTATTAATGATTTTGAAGCTGCCGGCTCGGAGGCTGTCAGCGAATGGAGTCATGTTGTTGCTTTTTTTTTGTCGAATTTGACTCAAATTTGAACTTATTGTGAATCAACTAGCAAGACAGACTTGTTTTAATCTCACCAGTGCGCGAGTTCCAGTTTAGTAACACAATGCACAACCTGGCAAAATAGATTTAGATGGATGGATGTGCAGAGGGCCTTAAGTGACCAACATAACAATGTATTGGATGAATGATGACTAGGTGGTCAGTATTTTATCTCTTAGATCTCTGCATGTCACATCTTGATGCCAGCCTACTGCAGTTTTCATAGCTGAAACAGCCCGGATTTTCTCTGGGCCAATGAAAAAGGATCGAGGTTTGCAATTTGACATTAAAAAGCCGTGTAGACATCGAACGCTTTTGTCTTATGTGGAGTAAATTAGCTTGGCAGCAATTGAAGACGAAGTGGTATCGTAGGGTGCCATCTTACATCATCCAGACTGGCTTACCTGCAATAGAAAAATCAATAGAAGCGTGTGTGGGTAGTCGAAGCACGGCATTTTTCATTAATTTTTTTTTTTTTTTAAAAGATGCGACATTTGGTTTTCTTGTTTTTTACTTTACTTTATTTTTTTTGCAATAGGTTTTGCAATTTTTTCTTTTATTTGCCAACGTTTAATTCCTACTGCCAGCTACAGATTCTGTGTGTCTTTTAAATTTCTGTATGTTTCATTCGAGTCTACAAGCAGTTGACGTGTAGTTTATCTTCACTCGCCAGATTTATGTTGTGAAATACCCAATTACCTGTCAACCCAGGCGCGTCTCAGGAAAATAGCGCAGCAGGCAGTTCGGGTTTCACGTGGAGAATCTTGAATAGCGTAACTAATGTCGTTTGTATTTCCAGAAGGCACCGGGTATTCAGCTGGGTTACGGATACAAAGATTGTATGCACAGAAATACAATTTTACATGTACACATCAAACATTTTGCGTTGTGTCCCACTTTATTCTTTGCTGAATTGTCACTTTGAGTTCATCAAAGGGAGCTGTAAGACTATATTTCTTTTAATTAAATGATGCTAAAAAGCGAATTTTACGCAGATTCCTATATTATTATGATGTGTATTCGGACTCTTTCCGTAACAAGTTTGTGATTTCTCTTGCCTGTCGACCCCGCCCAGTTCTTCGTCAGATTGCCTGAACTTTGGTTGAACAAAAGACAATTTCAGAGTTTAGTTTGACCTTTTCCACCTACAAAAGCCTAGTTTTTGCTGTCTGTCTGCTGATAAAATCCGTCTTCTGGTATTTAATGAGTTCTCCAAAGCAAAGAACTTTGGTTAATTAAATTCTTTGGTTCAACGAGTTTGCATGATCCTCTTGCAAGAGTTGGCCAGGAGTACATAACAAGAGCGGACAATTATTATGAACTGGCACGGGGCGCTGTGTTCTGACAAGTTCAGACAGAACCATAATACCCATGTATTTTATTACACTCACAATTTCATTTACAATCCCAAACTATGTACACAATTACTTTTAAGGAATCTAGAATGTATGTGAAAAACACCGACGTTTTGAATCTTGTGGTTGACTCGTAATTCTCAGCCTAAGTTTTGCTTTTTAACAGATGTATCATTATTATGAAAAGTGCGGATTGCGGAATTGAAAGACTTGGAACAAACAGTGACAGCGTGTACGCCCCATTGATTCAACCTCGCGACGCGCCCTGTCCGTTTAGGATGATCGGAGTTTTTGTTAATGGCAAGGTGTTGTCCGATTGATTTCAGGCAGTTGGCAAATCGTGGTGTTATCGATGAGTTTGAAATATTTTGCAAGCCTGTTGTTCAGCAAGGCTATGGCAACGGTGCATTGAGCTAGATGAGGGATTCTCGAAAGGGAGCACGTGGCTCTGCAAGGGGATAATTCAAATCAAAAAGGTGGAATTTTAGCTAGGGGAAGAATCAAGGAGGAATTTCAGTCAGGGGGAGAGGAATTTCAAACTGGGACAGAATGGCCCTGTAGTCTGTGTACATAATAATGTCAAACAAAATATCCGTATGGCGATCCCGAATTGACAGTTCATAATAAAATCGCCACGTCGGACCGAATCTCGTATGCCACTGAGGTCTGAAAAGCTTGCTCATATTAATTTTTTTGATGCTCGGTATTCATTTGAAAGCTGTGGCTATTACAAGTTCAAGTATAATTACAATAGATCCTTTTTGAAAGAATGATTTCCGTTTTCATTTGGTATCAGTTAATAAAGAAACTGAGTTTCATAAATTGTTTTAAATGTTCGACTGTTAAGTGGTGAAAAAAAAAAATTAGATAAAAAATTCAAAAGGGGGAAAGGAATGTTGCCAGGGACTCTGAAAACTTTGAGAGCCACTAGTCTAAGGTCAGCAAGGACGAAACAGTGGCGTGAGAGAGAAGAGAGAAGCTTGATGGGTGTGGAAAGGGGGCTGGGGGTGGGGCAGACACATCACATTGTGATAGAAGGGCAGGGGTTGATGAATCAAAATGCCCGTGGGTGTGGGAGTGAGACATATGAATAGAAAGAGAGTGGGACAAAGTGGAGGAATGCGAGTGAAGAGATGGACAAGCTCAAAATCTCTATAAACGGCGAAATTTGAGAGCTGGAATAAACTGAGATCTTATTGATGAGGAGGGAAAAGGCATTGTGTAATTTATCGAGCTCGATAAAGGTTAATAGCACGCGGAGTCAAGTCTGGGTTGCTCCAGTTTTGGCTGAACTTACACTTCGTTGAATCAACCAGCGAGATGGGCTTGTTTCAGTCTCACCGATTCGCGAAGACCCGTTTAACCAGAGCTCCTAACTAGTAGCAACAGGATGTGGGGAGATTTGATGGTTAAAAAAAAAGTGGGGAGATTTCACAAAAACCGTGGAGATTATCGCAACCTCTTAGAAACTCGACACGTAAAGAAAAATAAAATGCAACGACCGTATAAAAATTATTTTAAAAAAAACGCGTCGCATTATCTCTTCCCCCCCACCCCCGGTGCCGAAAATGAGGATAAAACTGCAACTCGCAAATTTACGACCCCCAAGTTTGCAAGACTTCAGTAGATGTAAAACATTTTCGGCATGGCTAAAGAAAACCTAGGGACAATTTTCATGCTGAATCGAAGCAGTCTGGTCAGTCCAACCAAGTAATTCAATGCCATAATCAGAAAATCAGCTTGATCTTTTGGACACTAGAGTTGCTATAACCAAGAAGTAGATAGTTTATCGGTCGCTTTTATGGCAGATTGATTACAATCAGATAAATTGAGAATCTATGGCATGGTCTTGATATCACAAAAACATCGTCATGTCAAACGGAGGCAAAACAAACGACCTGGACTCAGTGCGCTGTGGCCCATAGTTGTGGAGACTGGGGGCCTGGACCAAAGCCATCTGTCTCCAGGGCTAACAACAAGAACTAAACGATTGTTTTACTGTGACACTGTCTGTGTAAAAGATAAGGCTGGATTAAGTTCTGGATTTCAAGGGCTCAGTCGTGTCAAATGCCCCATCCAGCGCGGTGTATTAAAAGGGGCCAAATATTTAACTTGAAATTTAGGGGCACTTAAAGGTTGGTGGTGCACTTCGTCCTGTATCCCGGCTAAAGGTTGGTGGTGCACTCGGTCCTGTGTCCCGGCTAAAGCGTGAGCTGTGGACTTTGGAGGTTCAGCGGGACTTTGCGCTCTAGGGAGACCGGAAGATGTCTGTCTCTCACTCTCGCTAGTTGGGGCGGATCAGAACTGTCTTGAGTCGGTGGCGGAAAGAGAGACCTCACACACCGGGACAAAACAGCCAAAACACAGACTTGACTCAGTGTGTCTCTAGCCTTAAGCTAAGGGCCAGGGAGCACGGTGGTCTAGAGGCAAGACGCTCGCCCCTCATGCCGAGGGTACCGGGTTCAAATCCCGGTCGGTGCAGGCATGTTGGAATATGGGGATTTTTCCTCATTATTTTCCTGTCCCTGAGCCTATGGTAGGTAGGATCGAGCATCAAGTCTTCTCGGATAAGGACGAAACATTCCGATCCGATGGCCCGTGTGCACGTTGCGCACGTTAAAGATACCTTGGCAGTTGGAAATCGAAAAGAGCAGGCCTAATAGACTGCTACCCGGGCAAAATTCTAAAAAATAATAATAATAAAAATAAGAAAACTGAGGTGTAAATGCCAAGGACAGCGAACCCCTTAAAATAAAGACCTAAACACAGCCTTAAGGGCCATTAGAAACTGGAGGTGTAGTAGTGACAGAGACCTTGTATAGGTAATGTGTGGTATAAGCAGGGCTGACACGCAAGTTGGCTGAAGGGAGGATGGAGTAACCTGGGGAGATGGAGTAAGAGGAAGCGTTTACTCCTGGATGGAATGCGGAACAACTAACTAATCTGTTTATGACTGCTTGAGCCTGCCTTTGGGGGCATGTCGTGGGCTTGGTGTGTAGTTCATAGCTTTAATCTCTGCACCGTCAAGCCGTTATGAGATGTTATTTAAACTGTGGGTAGTGTGGTACAGTTCATGTGGATGTCGGGACACATCAGATTAGAGATTAGGTCTCGTTGACATACATTTTTGTGCCGCTTTAATGCACTGAGGCGCACTATGTGTTTGCCGTTCGTCGCGCCAGTGGGAATTGTCGAAATGAACCTTTAAATGTCGGGCTGGGTTTTGATTCAAACAATGAACAAACTTTGGCATTACGAAGTCTCTCCCTTTCTCTTTCCCTCCTCTCTCTGTCTGCCTGTCTCTGTCTCTATCTGTCTATCTCTCTGTCTCTCTCTGTTTGTCTGTCTGTCTCTCTCCAGCCCTCTCTCATATGCCAAGTTGACCTCAAGTGTTTAAATGTAGTTTATGCCGGGTTGTGCATGGACTATGTTGTTTACACAATCATGTATTCATTTCTTGGTTCCCGCGTGCTCTCGCTATTTCCAATTTCTATTGTGTTTATGGCATTGTACAATGTATTTCTGAACATTTTCCCCTATTTCCTTCAAGCACATGCATAGTGTTTTGCATAGCACCAGCAGACTGACTGCAAGTGCTTGGCTTTTTCCAGCAGCTCATTGGCTCCATTTTTTTTTCAATTGTTGGAGTTTTCCTCAGATACTATAAATTTATCATCAGGTTATCCTGCCTTCATCAATTCTAAAACAAACTTTAAATGGCTGATTTCTCATGTCATTTCACGTTAGATTGGGAGACACTGTCCAACATCACAATCGCATCGGAATCATGACCTTTGATCACAGTCTTATTTACGTTTGGCGCGTCATTTTCCAGTGTTAGCCATTGCTGGACAGTAAACACTGAGTAGTTTCTCTATTTGACATTGCAATTAACGCCTTTGCCCCAACAATATTTCTTACATCTAATACTCAAACAAAACAGGACTGAACAAACAACAAAACCCAACTAGATAGCATGCAATGTTATCAAAATTGCAGCCAGAGATAGCAGCACAAACAAAACTGTGTGGTTGTACCGTTAGACCAGGTCTCCATATTATCTTTCTGTCCAGGTCACCCTGCCCTTCATCTCTGTCTTAATCTGTCCCAACTCTACACCACGCCGCCCCCCCCCCCCCCGTTTTTTTTTCTCTTCTTAACAGTGAACTAACGCATGCAGGTGATTATCATTTTTTGTTCCTCTGTTTTTAGTTTTGTGTTGAGGTAAGCAAACAGCAAAACATCCAAAGATAACCTAACGATTATGCTGCGGGCATTATCGATGATTATGCAACGTTATAATGTCAGGGTCCTTTCCTAGCAACATAGAGACGTAGGGGAAAAAATCATCCCCAACATGGAGGGGAGGGCGGATGAAGGGAATAGTCCGTTGAAGCAGCAGTTTTGGAGGATTTCGGTGGCGAACCATCGTATTGCGACGCACTGTCGGCAGATGGGGAGAACGGAGACGCTAGTTCTCTCCAAGTTGAGAAGAAAAACAAAAAGTCTGACATCACCAGCGCCGTTGTCTTCTTGGTGTCATGGCCATAGTCAGCATGTCAGCATTAATTACAGATGTACATCAGTTTGCAACAACAACAATGGCAAAAGACAGCGTTATATAAACATTCCTCGTTCCATTGGAGAGCTCAGAGAAGAAGATTTGCTTAGGGAGTCTGGAGTCGGGCATTCTGACAACATGTCCTGCCCAACGTAGCTGAATTTTTTTCAGGTGGCAGAAGATGCTCAATTCCTTGGCACGATTGAGGACCTCAGTGTCTGGAATTTTATCCTGCCATTTGATCCTTAGGATCTTTCTAAGGCAGGCCAGATGAAAGTGATTTAGCTTTCTGGCATGCGATTGGTACACTGTCCAGGTTTCAGCCCCATAGAGTAGGGTGGGAAGGACCACAGCATTGTACACTTTCAGCTTAGTGTCTGTGCGAATGCCGGCAACATCCCACACTCTCTTTCGAAGCCTGCCAAATGCAGAGCTGGCTTTGCTGATTCTTGAGAGAATTTCAGTATCAACACGAGCCACGGAAGACAGTGTACTGCCAAGATAGGTGAAGTTCTCCGACACCTTCAGAAGACTGTCATGGACTTTGATATTTGGGGTCACAGGATACTTGTCGTCTGGAGTAGGCTGATGGAGCACTTCCGTCTTCTTTGTGCTTATTGTGAGGCCAAAGTTGTCACAGGCACTAGAGAACTTATCAACACAGTTTTGCATGCTATCCTCATCGTGTGCCAGAAGTGCACAATCATCAGCAAATAGTAGGTCACAGACTTGAGTACTTTTGGTTTTGGTTTTTGCCTGAAGTCTCCTGAGGTTGAATAGACTGCCATCAGTTCGGTACTTGATGCTTACCCCTTGAGGAGGAGAGCTAAAGGCTTCTTGTAGCATTGCAGAGAACATGATGCTGAACAGAGTTGGGGCTAAGACACAACCCTGTTTTACCCCATTTGTGACAGCAAAGGGCTCTGAAACACTGCCGTTGCTTTTGACTGCAGCTTGCATGCCATCATGAAACTGGCGCACTATTGTGATGAATTCGGGTGGACACCCAAACTTCGCCAAGATTTTCCAGAGGCCCTCACGACACACTGTGTCAAATGCTTTTGTGAGGTCAACAAATGTGATATACAGCGCTTTATTTTGTTCCATGCACTTTTCCTGAATCTGTCTGGCAGCAAAAATCATATCCGCCGTTCCCCTCTCTTTACGAAAGCCACATTGGCTCCCGGGAAGCAAGTCATTTGACGAGAGGTGATCAAGAAGGCGATTCAGAAGCATTCTTGCCAATATTTTGCCAGCAATTGAAAGTAGAGAGATTCCCCGATGGTTGTCACAGACTTGGCTGTCCCCTTTGTTTTTGTACAGATGGATGATTGAAGCATCTTTGAAGTCCTGTGGCAGCTTCCCTGCTTTCAACATATGATTGAACAACTCGGTCAACCTTTCAATAAGCTTTTCTCCACCGAAGGCATACACCTCAGCCGGAATTGAATCCACGCCTGGTGATTTGTTAAAGGACATCTGATTTGTGGCAGTTCGGGTCTCATTTGCTGTGAATGGCTTGGCAAGAGCTGCATTAATAGGAGTCTGAGGGAGGCGGTCAATGGACTCAGTATTTATATTTGATGGCCGATTTAGCACACCTCCGAAATGTTCTGCCCAACGCTGAATTATGGCATTCAATTCAACAATGCGTGTTGAACCATCTGACGCAAGAAGTGGCGTAGTGCCAGAGCGGGATGGTCCAGACACAGCTCGGAGGCTCTCAAAGAACTTTCTAGTGTTGTTTGTGTCGGCATATTTCTGAGTTTCTCTTACTCGCTCTTCAAGCCAGTCATTTTTCATTTTCCTCAGCTTCTTCTGGAGTACACCCTTAGATGCACGCAGTGCATCAGCTTTTGCTGTGGAAGAGGGGTCACTGCAGTGAGCTTGGATGAGACTATTTTTTTCTTTGATGAGCACTTTGATTTCATTATCATTATCATTGAACCAGTCCTGGTGCTTGCGGACAGGAAAACCAACTGTGCTGCTGGCGCAAGAGTGTACAGTCGTATTTAGGTCAGTCCAGCTCTGTTCAATGTTCTCAGGGTCAAAAGTCACGCAATCCAATTTTAAGGAGAGTTCTGATGAGAGCTCGCTCTGTTTCTCAGCTGAGCAGAGTTTTGAAACATTTAGGCGTTTAGGTGGCGCCTTCCCTTGAGGGCGTCTATTGCGCCTCAATGTTAGTCTGAGCTTGCAAACAATGAGTCTGTGGTCAGTTCCACACTCGGCACCACACATCGCCTTTGTTACAAGGACATCCTTTCTGTCAGTCTTCCTCACAATGACATAGTCTATGAGATGCCAATGCTTTGAGCGGGGATGCATCCATGACGTTCTGTTTCTCACGGGGAGACTAAAATTTGTGTTGGTAATGAACAGGCCAAATTCAGCGCACAAAGTAAGTAAGTGCAACCCATTGTTATTGCATGAACCAACTCCACGAGGGCCCAAAACATTTGGCCACGCTGAGATTTCTGAGCCAACCCTAGCATTGAAGTCCCCCAAGAGAATCAGCTTATCAGCTGCCGGGACAGAGCATATGACAGATTCTAGATCAGAATAGAACTTGTCTTTGGCTTCATCTGGGTTTGTCACGGTGGGCGCATATGCGCTAATGAGGGTGGCTGACTGGCTTTTCCCAACTGGGATCCTGAGTGTCATTAGCCTGTCATTTATTTCAATTGGCATGGACTGCAAGTTTCTGACAAGGTCATTTTTAATTGCAAACCCAACACCATGCTGTCTCGGTTCGACTGCACCCTTGCCTTTCCAGAAGGGAGCTTTTTGAGTTGGCCACTATCAGGGAGTCTGGTCTCACTGAGTGCCACTATGTCCAGGTTGTACCTGCTGAGCTCAATGGCAATAAGTGCAGTGCGTCTTTCCGGGTTGTTTGAGTTGTCCTGTAGTGTGCGTATATTCCAGGCTCCTAGCCTGAGTAAGCTGAATTTCTTTTTGTTTCGACCGCAAAAAGGGATCCCCACTGGTCGCGGTATACCAGTCAGGGTGATGTGAAGTGGGCTTTCTTTAGGGCACCTTTTCTAGCCCCTTCCTCAGTTGAGGTGAGCAGTGCTATCCTTAAATAAGGCTGCTCAGCTACTGTGGGTGCTGCCTCCCCACGCCTCCACTTCAATCGACGATGAAGCGACCATAGCCCACAGCCACCAACGTGTAGGTCTGTGCTAACAGCTTCCAGTCTATCCAAACCTGCTGCCACCGCACTCGCCCATCGCCGTTGGAATTTTGAGAGGAAAGAAGACGAGACAAAGATGAAAGAAGACGAGGTGAGTGTTAAGACTGGCGCAAAGAATTTGTTTTTAGTGAGAAAGAGCTGCGCAAACATCAGACTCACTCTCTCGCCTGGACACAACTTATCCAAGTGGCAAGACAGGGTCAAGACGACTGGAAATGTATCCAGGTGCAGGAGGATGCCAGAGGGACAGTCATATTGCCTGACCGGCTGCCTGTAGGCTACTCCACAGCCTCGCAGTCCCAACTGACTAGGGTGAAAGACCCAAACCAAAGAACACCAATACTGGTGGATGCTCTGTGTCACGATATCCAGGCCAGAGTGACGGTATATTGCCACCTGCCCTATCAATCAACCACTGGCCTGCTGCCGCCAGCTTTGAAGCTGCGTCCGGGAAGTTTGCTCAATTCTTCGTCTGTGATTTAGGCAAACAAGCCTATGACCACACCGCTACCGGGGGCCAATGTGAAGGACTCAAGTACTGAGGGTCACATTGTGCCCTAGCATGTGGCCGTTGGGTTAGATGAAACCTCCTCCGCCCTGGCCGTTTGCACCGACAGGTGCACGCCCACTGATACCATGCTAGCGTACCAGTTCATGAAACAGGTTGTACTGGATTACATGTTACCAGTAGCAGATTTTTCTGACCTGACCTATAATTGCACGTTATACATATCAGAAAATGACATAAACTGTGTGACAGAATCAGAGCAACTGTAACGAGTCACACAAGAACGGATTCAGAATTTGGTGGCACTTATAAGCAACTTGTCTGTCTCTCAGAGCCAGGAAGTTTGTATTCTTTGCCCTTGCGGCCTCCGCGAAGCCTAATTACAAAGTTTGAATTCAATAGGAAAACCCACAAGAAAGGTCGCTGATTCCCCAGGAGGCGGGATAGCTAACTGCCCAAGTCAAAAGGAAGATTGGGAAGATTGAGGCCTGGATCCGATCCAATAGTTTTTCTATAAAAGGGAACGTCCAGTCTCAAATTTGTTCCCAATTTCATGAAACGGGTTGCCTTTTCTGTAAAATGATGAATAAGGACGAGTGGTAATGCAGTTTTGCTGGTGAGCGTGACAATTTGAGTTCAATTAGTGCTGTGTGCTGATCAGTTTGTTAAACTTCCCATGTTTCCACGTTACTTGAAAAGGAAGTTTGGAGGGAGGGGGGAGGGGGGTCTGATGGGGTCTAAGCATAGGGATGCATAACGTCCGTCTTACTGCACTTTGGTCCAAACCACTTCGGTTTAATGTATTGTTTGATCGGAAGGCGCACTTTGCTGTAATGTCCAGTTAAAGGGTAGAGAATTATTGTCGGGCATCTGATTTGCAGTACAAATCGTGTTATTTACATTCTTAATGTGGCAAAAGTGAAATCGAGTTCTATCTAAGAAAATTGAAGAGACCGAATAAGCTGATGTCACGTAAACGGGACATACGAAATCAAGTGTTGGGAGCTCCAGTAACGCCCTGGCATGCATGTCATTTGTAGAGATTTAACGACAGTAGACAAAGGCCAGAGTTCACAGTCTTATACTGGATGGGGAGACTGACTTCATCATTGTGTTGCTGGGAGAGAACCCCACACCAGATGCTGTCTGTGTCTGTCCATGTAGTACAGTAAAACATCCATAATGTACAGACGATCCATTCTGGAGGTTTTTGTTTTGTTTTTTGGAAGTGTATATTTGTACAACATGTTGTATGGATATGGGCAGTGCATATCCGTACAACATATGTACCAAAAGCGCGACTGGTGAAGGTTTGCTGAAACAAAACTTGGTATGGTGTTCACTAATTTTAAAGTGGCAACATATGGAATAGTCAGATGGACCTGGGGGCGTGAGGGTTTAGTCAGTTGGTATCAATGGGCGGTAGTCAGATTGACTAATAAGGCGAAACGGGGTTGGGATAGCCATTGGTGATCGACGGACACTCAAGTATATTATTAGCGCAGATCACGCAATCTCCGAGCAGAAGTCGGATTGTTTTGCTACTAAGCCGATTCATATTTTTAAAAACTGCAGATTAACAAGGCCAGTAATATCATAGTATTCCGATGTGTGTTCTACGTCATCGAATTGCGTGCGACATGTTGTACGGATATGCGCTTCCTTTTTTTTTTCTGTTTACTCCCTCCTTCATCCCTCTCTCCATGCGTGCGTTTCGTACGCTTGGCCTTAACCCGCACCCCCGCTGCCTTCTTTCCCCTCTTGTTGCCTCTCTTATGCGAGCGCACGGCCATTCGAATATTGAATGTCCATGCAAAAAGCCCTGGTGGTCTAACACTTTATGTGGCATTTTTCGTCGACTATTTGATTCTTTCACAAGATACGTGATTTTTTATGTAACCCAAAAACTTATTTCCTGAAAAAAAAAAAAGAAAGGAAAACACAAATTAAGAAAAAAAAAAAGATTTACTTCATAATGTAAAAGAGCATGTATGTTCCATAGTATCCTGTCTTTCTCACTTGTGCGCTTTTGGTACGGGGGGGGGGGCAGCTCCCCTTCCGGGCTTACGCAATGTTGGATGGCCCCCAAGTGATTTGACATCATTTGGGAGCTATCAGAGCAGCCCCAGGAAAGCTCAGCCTGTCAGGTCATTCAGTCATACATAACCGCTGGGGGTGGCCTCTCGCGTACACACACGCTCCGAGCTGCACTTGAGTTCAACATTCCGTCCCTCCATGACATATTTTCAAAGGGTAAATACGGGGTTTAAAGTGGTGGAAATTATCAGGGAATCTACTCGTATGAGTATGCATGGGCTCCGTCTCGGGGATTGGCGCGCATTCCTTTTTCAGCGAGGAAAGATGGCGTTGACTCATTGAAAAAAGATTTTAACAGCTTCCCATCGAAGTGCAGCTTCCGAGATAAAAATTAGTGAACGTACCTCGTTACACATATTTGTGGACAGACATGCCCTTAACGGGGGAAACGGAAGGGGGTAATAAAAATAGATATTTAATTTTTGCTTTTCGTTCCAGTCCCACTTTTCTCACATTCTGGTCCCCTCATATTGCCGCAGTCGTTCTCACGCGCGTTCTTCCCTTTAGTGTGTGGCCCAAGAAAGTTCCCAAAACACCACCAAGAGCTGCACATCTGGTTGTAAACAAGAAAGACGCCGGATCGAGTTCTTTTGTTTCAGATTGTTTTGTTTTATCTGGAAAAGCAAAGGCGCAGTTAGTTCTGGTTTCTAACTTTTAAAATCTCACCGCAAAATGATACGGGCCTGAATCAGTCGTGTCTTGTTACGGAACCAGACAGTATTGGCCAGTCTGTGGCAAACTCAAATGCCGGAGTTACGGGACCGTAGTATTGTGTACAAAAAGCTAGTAGAGATGAGCAGTGGATACAGCTCAGTATTTTCACCATTATGTCTTTGTGATTGGGGACAAGGTGGTCTAGAGGCAAGGTGCTCGCCTCTCATGCCAAGGGTCCCGGGTTCAAAACCCGGCCGGTGCAGGCATGTTGGAAGTTTGGGATTTTTCTCATATTTTTGTGTCCCTGATCTTATTGAGGGGTAGGATCGAGTACCTAGTCTTCTCGGATAAGGACGAAAAAATTCGGAGGGCCCGTGTGCACGTTGCGCACGTTAAAGATACTTTGGCAGTTGGAAATCGTAAAGAGCAGGCCGAACAGGCCGCTGCCCGCGCAAAATTAAATAAAATTCATCCCTACCATGTCGTCCCCCCCCCCCCAAAAAAAGAACCGCCGACCGGCGCTGCACTGTGGCGACGACGTGCCTGCCTTAGTTGTAACTGGGCTGCAATGGCACAAAGGCAAATCCCCCAATGGGATTAAAGAGTTTTGCAAACAAATACAAATACAAATTAGACCAGAGACACATGGCATCGAGACGGACCAATTCATCATTTTCCTTCGTCGGCTTGTGCGCACACCATCCATGTCAACAATGCAACAATTCGCATCCTCCTTCTTCCCCCCCCCCTCCCCCCCCCACCCTTTCATAATTGAACGAAAAAAGACTAGTACCACAAAGTTCCGCGAGTAGTACTTATCGTTTTTATACGCGCACAAGCTGTGGACATATAATGAAAGAGGGAATGGTCCGTCTCGGTATTCTGTGTCTCGGATTAGACTCCTGACAACAGCCTGTTGTAGACTGGAATGTGCTGTCATTCCATTTCGGTTATGATTAAATTTTGTGCCAGGACTTACTGCTTCCTTTGGTCATCACAAGCTGGACATTCAACAAGGAATACGGCGGGGCACAGTGCGGAAATGTTTTAAATTATATTTTTTTAAATATTTAATTTTTGGCGTATGGGTGTATTCGCCATAAACGGCACATCTATGGCGCTGTGGGCCTTTTAGCCTTTAGCCAAGGGGGCGTGTGCACGCCAGTAACTCAGCTGACTGTGTAAACAACAGCAACATCGTAAACAATCAAAAGGTCATGGCCTTGACCTCCTCATCCCAACAGCTGGACTCGAGTGTAGCCTCCATAGTTACAGCGCGGCTGTGTCGGGGTAATGTAGGTCAAGAAGTCACATGTATATAATTTTTTATTTTTTTTTCTTATGGCAGTGTTACATTATTTGTTTCGTGTATTTTAAGTTCAGCAACTGGGGTGCATTTTGCAACTATTGGACGTAGTTTGCCTGATTCAGAAAATAAAAATCTACTCTAAACCATCTGCTGTTGTTCATATTGTCGTCATCATCATTATTATTACGCTTTTGTTCGTGGATTCGGGACGTGCAAACTTTATTCCTAACTGGGGCCTTTAAAAATATGAAATCCGTACTGTAGCGAGTCAAACTTTCATTTGCCCTGGTAGGTTCACTTTCAAAAAGATACCCATCAAGTTGAGCATGACTAACCAGAGACCTGACACCAATAGCTGGCGTGTCCCAGTCGTGTACAGTGTGCACTCATCCTCTTCCCACTCGTGTGTGACTCATCTGGCAGTCAGCTGTTGGACTAGAGAGTTAGGTCTCGTCACTGGTGCAGTAGAGTTCAGTCTACGATGCACACACACTCTTGAGGTGTGAGATGTCCCGTACCTGTTTCGATGGTGACATCCATCCATCCATCCATCCACCTGCCTGTCTGTGTGTTTGTCTGTCCGCCCGTTCGTATCTATCTTTCTGTCTGTCTGTCCGTCCATCCACTCTTATCTGTCTATTTTAACCCCTTGAATGCCAATGGCTTATTCTCATTAATTATCTTGTGTATGTAGGATGTGAATTTGTCTAATGTAGTCACACATATTTAGACACTGGATAAGTTTTGCTTTAAAAGTTCCCCATTTACCTTTTCGAAACACAAAAATTATCAGATTTAAAAGTAACAAGGACTATGGAAATCATAGCTGTACTGCTTTGGCATTGAAAGGGTTAATGACGGCACCTTGCCTAAGAACAATGCCGACCAACTCAGTGATTCTGATAAAGAATGCGATGTGCGAGGACATTCATGAGATCAGGGAGAGGAGACATGCATGTAGCAAGAGCCGGAGAATACTGTACCTTTGTACCAGCTCATTGTGGCTTGATACAGCCTGTTGCAAAATGGTCTAAACACACAAACTAGTAGGTCAGGGTCTGGTTAAAGACTACCAGATGGGATTGGTTGGGTCGCTTTTCACAGAAAGTATTTAGTAGAATACATTAAGTTGAGGTAATCCAACAAGTGTGACATGGCACGGGTGGTTAGAGACCCCGGGACGTACGTACACACACAAAAAAAGTACTCGGGGTACACTCGAGAGTGCAGAGGCAGTCGGGTGGATGAGGGATGGGCGGTAGGTGGGTAGATAGAATCGTTATGTTAGTTCTGCTTGCTGTCTCCACTTTGTACAGTCCAGCAATGAGAAATTGTCGTAATTATAGCATAACAAAGTGTGTTCTGTCACTCCTACGAAAATGGTGAAGGCGTTTCACCTCTGGGAGTAGATTTGAAAACGTTGATCTGGCACTTTGCCACGTTCACCTACAAAACTGAACAAGCGGTTTTCGTGGAGAGCTCCGATGTGGAGATGGAATAAGGTGGTGCCAAGTGGACATTATGGTAATATAATATATTCATGGGGGTGGGTAGGTGAATGAATCATCAGTGGAAAGAAGTGGGAGGAGAGAAGAAAGATGATGTTGAATTGCCTAGTCCGGGGGTATTTAACTTCATGCAATATGGCGTACATTCCTGTAGGTCAGATAACGTCAGGCTTAAGCCAAACATTATCCCCCGTGGAGTGCAAAACAAAACCTCTGCTTAGCGTTGTTTCTTTAGTTCAACAGCGATTCTCAAACGGGGACCACTTGGCTGCCAGGGGAGGAATTTAACCAGGGAAGGAATGCGGGAGGAGTTTCAGTCCAGGGACCGATCCCTCAGTCAAATGACTGATCCCTAAGTCAACAACTAGGACAGAATGTACTCTGGACGTTGTGTAGCTATATCAGATGAAAATATATATCAGTAAGGACGATCACGAATTAACAACTCACAGAACCACAACAAACAAACCTGCTGCATCAGACTGAACGAGTCCCCCCTGGGACGATTGAATTACTGAGCTTTGATAAACGTCTCATGTCAATAATATGAGAATTCAAAATGGGGAAAGGATTGAGAAAACCATGGATTGCAAGGGGAGCAATGTGACCTGGGACTCCGAGAACCATAACTGGCTAGCTCTGGACTGCTCGGAAAACATTAATTTTGTGTAATTTGACTGGATGCTTTGTTTCAGTGTGGTGTGAGGTGTATCAATTACATGTATTTTGATGGTATGCCAAGTATTATCTGTATGATGAGAATGAAACTAAATCAACACACAGTGCACTTAGTTATTGGGATGACTTTGAGTCTGTGAAGTAGTGAAGTGTAGAGTTAATGAAAAGTAGATAATCATCTGCAGTGCGCAGCTCGCTGACCTTGTTTAGCAGTTTGATAAGAAAGATTGTTGTAATGTTGATATCTGTTGTGAAAGAGTGATAACAGGAGCGAGAGAGAGAGAGTACGGCTGGATTATACACGGATGAAAAAGGAAAGGATGGAACACTTGAAAGAACATGATCACTTAGAGTCCAAGGTCGAGTATGAAAGAATGTAAGAGAGAAGTGGACGGGAGAAATGACTCACGCATTGTTGTACATGTAATAATAGTGCAGTTTTGTGTTTCCTGGCATGGATGCACATGTTACCACATTTTGCATTTCGAATGCAGGAATGTGCACATTACAGTCATTCAAGTGGTGTTGTGACCCCGACAGATAAAGTGACGTTTTTGTGTTTTAGGTACTACAACACGCCAGTTAAAATGCGGCAAGGGAGAAACGGTTGTACTTTGTAAAGCCCTGAGGTAGAAATAACCAATGAAAGAAATCACAAAAAATTGCATGCAGGTTTCAGTTCATGAACGTCATACCTACCACGGTAAAAAAACCGCACTTGGCTGTTGTGAGTCTCACCCCAAGGAATCGGAAGGAAGTTTATATCCGTACAGCATGTTGTATAGATATGGACAGTGCATATCCGTACAACATGTTTACCAAAACGCGCGACTGGTGAAGGTTTGCTGAAACAAAACTTGGTACCGGTATGGTGTTCACAAATTTAAAGTGACAACACATGGAATAGCCAGATGGACCTGGGAGCGTGAGTGTCTAGTCAGTTTCTATCAATGGACGGTAGTCAGATTGACTAATCAGGCGAAAAGGAATTGGGTGGCCATTGGTGATCGGCGTACACTCAAGTATATTATTAGCGCAGATCACGCAATCTCCGAGCAGAAGTCGGTTTGTTTTGCTACTAAGCCGATTCATATTTTTAAAAAGTATGCAAATGAACAAGGTCAGTAATACAGTATTCCGGTGTGTGTTCTACGTCATCGAATTGTGTGCGTTGTACGGATATGCACTGTCCACTGCTTCCATCAGAAAAAGTCCTGCGACCCCAGTGTTATTATGCATTTGCGCCAAAGCCATTAATGTTCAGAGTAAATGAAGCGGTCAAAAAAAAATATAAAAAAATGCTCGCCTGTATGAAAGATACAAGACAGAAAAAAAGGGCAATAAAAGAAAACACCAGAACCTCTGAAAGGCGAGAAAAAAAAAAATGAAAGGAATTATTGTAGGGATCTGAAGCAGACTTTTAATTAAGACCAGTTGCGGCAGGTTCGGATGTTTAGACAGACATTAAATTGGAGAACAGCCCAGGCCTGTGACAGAGTGTGTATCTTGGGCAGGAATATGCAGTTGTCACCCATGGCAGTGGCCACAGTGAGATACCCTGTCCTAAAACAGTATGACAATTTGGGTGTCAAACGTTCACCGTAACTTCAGATCCCGCTTGCCTGGTAACCCAGCACAAAAATGTGGTTGTAGTATTAATGGTGCTTTGCGTTATCCACATCTGTATACAAAGAGGTAGTTTTACATATTGGGCTTTGTGCTCGTTTCATTTTTGTTGGAAAGTTGGGACTTTTGGTTTTCAAATTAGCATACGGCTATGAATGGAGTTTGGCAGTTCATTAAACTTCAGGTCATGCCTCCTCTGTAATTTACTGGAATTTGTACTGTGTCAGAAATATTACTAGCAGTTAATTTCAAATTACTGCACGATTGGGGTCCAAACTACTGTGTTCATTGTAATGCCCAGGTCATGGTTGCCGTGTTGTGTACTACAAAGATGTAAAGTCTGTAGAGTTACAGAGATGTTTGGCGTGTTTCACGGCGTCTCCTCTGTTGTTGGCACAGCTGACCACTGGCGCATTGTTGAAGGCTGGCCTGGATTACCTCATTCATCCACGCATTTTCTGTTATAGTTCTGTTTTCTCCTCAGTTTCATTCTCGTGCGCCTGACATTCCCTGCTTCTTATCAGCTCTTGCAGTGTACAGTTCATTTTGCCCCATGGCTCGATCGTTTGTGGTCCGTTCTGCGGTGATGCTAAAAAAAGACAGTATGCGACGATAGAGGTCAAATTCACTGTTTGGCATCCTTCTGTAGAAGGAAATGTACTCGCTCTCTCTTTCCACCTGGGTTGGAATTTTTATAGCTCCGATAGGTTCTGTTGATCTCAAAATTGAAACTGAACTAACTACACAGCGGGGGCAGAACAGGTTGTTGTAGTTTTTTTTTTCGGGAGGGGGGGGGGGGTCGTCTGTCTCCTGTAAAATACTGTTATGTTGCGTATACAGTCGTTTTCCGTAACACGCCAACATTCTTCTGCTGCCCCTCCCCCCCCCCCCCCTTTTTTTTTATATCGAATTTTCCCCACGTTCTGCAGATTTTCGGACAACCATTCTAAACACCGCAAACCGCAGGGATTCAGTTGAGATCTAAGGATATTCCTTTGTAGCCCGTCGTCTCCCCTCATGGTCATCTTTTCCCCGTTAATTCATT
Organism: Onchidella celtica; assembly: GCA_963931925.1. Taxonomy (NCBI): domain Eukaryota; kingdom Metazoa; phylum Mollusca; class Gastropoda; order Systellommatophora; family Onchidiidae; genus Onchidella; species Onchidella celtica. The sequence continues at coordinate 5,275,302 of OZ007575.1, forward strand.
AGATGTCCATTGTAGAACTAAACAATCACGCGCACTCTTAGAAGAATGTACGTAATCCTCTGGCGTGTCTTTTTGCCATTCTCTTTCTCATTTATCCGTGAGCCCTGCACTGCTGGTGTAAACGAAGCCCATTGTTTGTCTGGATTGGCGGGACAAAAGGTTTGTTGGCAACTGTTGGCGTTGACAGAGGGGCCGTCCATTTAAGTGTGGACGCCTGGAAGTTGGTGTGGGGGGGGGGGGGGTCCCACCAACGTCTGAAAAGCGGACATTGGTGGGTGTGTGAATCAGGGAAGTAGGCTAGTACATTGGGGGGGGGGGGGGGAAGCAAGGCCTAGGGGGAGAGGGTATGAGGCCAGGTGTACGAAAAACGTACACGAGGACAGGCATGGGGCACACAGGTCGTTAAAAGTCCTTCAAGTCCTTAATTTTCATAAAAGAAAAAATAAGTACTCAAAAAGTCCTTAAATTCTGAAAATGATGCCAAAGTCCTTAAAAAGTCATTAAAATTTGTGTTTCAGTTGAAACATTTGAGATTCAAATCTTCCAATTACACACTGGATAGTTGGTACTTTGAAATAACTGAACTTTTCAGAGTGAATTTACTATGTTTGAACTCTGGATACAGAAACATTCCGTTTCGATGAGTGCTGCACCCCATTTGTATAGTTGTAATATTTCTTGGTCACAGGCACACAGGTCCTAAATGTGTTTACTGTGAGTCCTTAGGAAGTCCTTAAAAAGTCCTTAAAATTAGTTTTCAAGACTTTGTATGAACCCTGACTGAGGGCTGTCAAAAAATCGGCAGAACCGAGCCTGAGCACTTTCTGGGTGACCCCTCGAGCATGCATGCAACAGTGTAAAAAGCCCTGTGTAAGGTTGTCAGCACTAATGTTACAGCAAAGGAGGATGCCGGCACTGATAACAATGGCCTTGTCACTTGTCAGTGTGTGCCAATTCGCTAGGTCAGATTGCTGGACTGGCCCTGACTGGAAATGTCACTTTGCCAGCTGAGGGGAATAGCATCGGAAGAAAGACAGAGAGATAGAAAGAAAGAAGGGATGACAGCAAAAGAGATAGAACGAAAGAAACAGTGTGAAGGGCCGGACGGGAAGCAAACAGTGATCCTGGAGATACAAATTAGGGAATGAGAGAGTAAAAAGGAGGACAGTTACATGGAAGGAAAGATGTCTGGCTTATTTGGATTTTGGAATATATTTAAATCATAGATATCAAGTCGTCCCCCCCCCCCCCCCCCCAGGATAGAGTGAAAATTAAGTTTATGGATAATGCCAAGTTATCTCGACATTTTATAGTGGTGATCTGTTTCATATTGTTACTGTCAAGTTTTTGCACTACCATGCATTACAGCTTGTATGGATGACATGAACTGGTTGGGCTAATGCCAAGTGTTTAGTGTGTGCATGTAAAAAATTCTGTCTTATATCTGCATATGTGTATGGCAAAAGTTCAACGTTGTCTGTCGTGGCCAGTTGCATGAACACTGCATATCTGTGTTAATCATAAAACTTGACGATAAAGCCTGAACCACGAAAGCGTATAAATTTAGGTTAAAGAGGGTTTAAAAATAATTGATTGCACCTAACAAAGACGGTCCATTTCTTTTGAACATTTGGAGTCTTATTCTTGTCATCTTTGGCATGGTCTCTGTCTTCCCATGGGCAGGATTAGAATTGTGAAATAGTTTGGGAATGTTTGTAGCTGTTCACAGCCGGCTCATCCAAGACCTATAACACTCTACAGAAACCCAGACTCTCCCAGAAATTTGTTCTCTCCAAAAATCTAGAAAAATCTTTTTTTTTTTTTTTTTGATTTAAAGGCTCATCTTTATTGATTTTCAACTCGCTGATGGACATGGTCATGGTCCAGATGGTCCATAAAAAATTCCAGAATTTTTGTCCAAAACAACAACAACAAAAAAAACAACTTCAGAATCCTTCAAGTTGATTTTTAAAAGGACTTATGGGAAGCCTGTTACGTTGAAGGATAATGTTTTATGTGATTTTTTTTGTATTTCATTCCATGTTATTTTCAGTACTTTTATGTCCAAACTTAGTGTTGTGAATGAGATATTTGTCATGTATGCCATGTCATAGTATTCATGATTATGTGCAGTTTGTTAACCACTAAATGACCGTATCATCAAGTCTGATATGTACAGCAGATCTGATCCTGAATCCTAACTCTCATGTATTCTGTTGCCTTGTGTATTTGACAGTTGGACGAAGATGGAAATGGCCAGATTTCCCTGTCAGAGCTGGGCTTTGCCCTGGAGACGGTGGGCATCAAAGTGCCGGGCTACGAGCTGCGACAGATCATGGCACAGTACGACACTTCTGGAGACGGCACCATTGACATGAGCGAGTTTAAAGATGTGAGTTTCGACTTATGAGATTGTTAGGTCCATTTAAAATGAGAAGCCTGCAATTTTAGGGAAAAAGGCTGTATGTGCCACTCTGTCAGATTCACTTTTTAACATCAGTTTAAAGAATGAAATGTGCTCTGTCTTCCTGTATGGCTAATTACTAATTATGTAAGACTAATTGTATGTTGTTGCTTTTAGACATTCACAGAGTGGAACGATCAAAGAAGGAAGTGGGGGCACAACACTGATTGTGCTTTGCATTTCTTGTAAACATTTTTTTGGGGCATATATAGGCTTTTCCCCTAACATGGCTGGATGGATGGCCGTTGTTCATGTGGACTGATTATTGATGAACACGAGTCAATTACAAAGGAAAAAAAAAAAAAACCAGAAAAGCCCAGGAGCTGCAGCATGGCATGTGGCAAAGTGGAAATAAGGCAACAATATTGTTCTGGGCATTTAACATCATACATTATGGGTTATCAACCAGAATACGTAATGGCCAGTTTTATTCATTCCTCTGAAATGTCTGTAGATATCCAAGACACAAGGCGTGGGACTTTATTTCATAACCCCAAAAACGCTACTCCTAAGGCAGCATTGAAGTTGTTGCAATTATTTGAATTTTCAACAAGGTTATAAATTTCGAACTCATTTTTCTCAATTTGACAATTTTTGGACATAAAACACTGTGTTGTTTTTAATTGTTTTTAACATTTTAAGAAAAAAATTCTGAAGTTTCTTCAGACTGATGAAGCTCCAAGTGACCCAAAAATCTGGATTGTTTTATTTTTATTTTGAATTTATTTTTCTTTTAGAATGCATTTATAGACTTCTTGTTTTTCATTTCTGATGTAGGGCTTTACTAAATTAACGTCCTATGTTTCACCTTTCATTGATGACAATATAATTTTGAATGAAAGGACAAGCAGTTTGATATAGAGTGTATCTCAAACCACCTGTATGATGGATGATATGTACATTGTCTACTAAATGTAATAAGATTACAGGTTTTAGCTGGCTTTCCAATGGGATTTGAAATGAAAAAAGAAGAAGAAAAAAAAGAAATTATCTCCACTTGTCACCCAAAAAGGCATTAAGTGTAAATCTGATTTTGTTTTCACCAAGGGCTCTTAACAAAAAAGTAAGCTATGTTCTTTCGTTCACACAGCTTTACACATCAGAGAAATCTAAGCGTGACATTGGTGTGAGCTTCAAGAAAGTGGTTCAGGCTCGGAAAGATGTGAACACACTAGGAGGTACCAGTAAGGCTTCAGTGGAGGGCACGACACATACAGTCAGGAAAGCTGAGACAGCGGCCTTCTCTCAGTGGATCAACAGGTTAGTGGTCCGCACGATCTTCTTTGTTGAAAACAGTTACTGGTCTCAAAGTCCTGAAAGTGTATTCAGTTTGGTAAAATATTTTAGAAGGCCACAGAAAATCTGTAAAGTTGCCACAGGGTTTGGATCAGAGTAAAAATTGAAGGGGAAGAAAAAGAAAGAAAAACATCGTAAATGGCAGAGTTAGACCAAAAAAAAAAAAAAAAAGACAGTTGAGAAACTATATGATAGATCACAAAAGAATTGGAAATGAAAGGAAAAGCAATAGGCTTTCAGTCTTCCAGGAAGTATTTTACAAGGAACATGCATATTTACTGATAGAAACATTTGGTTTTTGTTGAAAAGTGATCATGAAGGACATGTCTAAATGATATTGATTACTTAGATTTTCCTTCAGGGAGTGTATAATGAAACTTCATTTAGAGACAAATGAAGATTTTCATCCCATGGCCTATTTGCCCCTTTCTATCATCATCCTGGATCACTTTAACATAGTTATTGAATAATATGTTAACATGTTTGTTGTTCTAAGCATTGAAGCCTGGCACCCCACACTGACAACTTGAGAGGGTAAATGAAATGTTGAGTGAATAAGCAGGATAGTGCAGGAAACTTGAAATTTTGTGTGGTTCTGTAGTGGGTCATCATATGAAAAGAAACAGGCCCCTTAAATTGACTTATCTCAAACTTAAAGCGAAATTTTGATGTTCTTTCCACCAACAGTAACTTGAAAGACGACCCAGACTGCCAGTCATTGCTCCCTGTAGACAGCGAGAACAACGAATTATTTGACAAATGCAAGAACGGAATCATTTTGTGGTGAGTAACCATCAAAGCCATGTCCCAGCAATGCTTCATTGCATTTCCATGTCGGGGCATTTTCAGAAAATCACTAGTAAAGTTTTGGAGTTACTTTTACAAAGTGTTTGAACAAACTTTCTTAACACTTTTAAATCTACTCCTGGAGGTTACACAGCTTCACAATTTTTGTGGGAATGATAGAAAACACTGTCATACCATATTATACACTTACCTCAGTTTTTATCAAAAGTGGAGATAGAGCAAAGCAGTACTGGAAGGACGAGATGTTTTGCTGTATTATGTCAGCAAAAGCTAGCAACAGTATTTTTAATTAGACTCTACAACAATGTTGAGAGCCTTTTGTACTGGGTGCCCTGAAGTGATAAAATTTGGTGTTCCGATTTGTTGTTTTTAGCCCTAATTTTGTAAGACAATGTTCATCAAACACTACTGGTGCAATTTTGAGAGGAGATTATTTTCAATTTTTATTTGATGAGCATGGCAGTGATATCGTAGACAAGCTGATTAGATTACGCGGAGATGGGTACGGTTAAGGATTTAATTGTCTCTACAATTAAGTTTTCAGAGTGACTATTTGGGTCATTAGCCAGTTGGGTTTTGTTTAAACAGTGAATTTTTGGGGAAAGGCAACGTTTAGGGCTGGGATTATGTTGGGCTCATTGGTCACAATAACTTTTTGTGTTGCAAACTGGCTACAGAAAAATCTATTCTGAGTATGTACTTGGTTACACGATCCATATACCCACTACCTTGAAGCTAGAAGGACATTGAATCAAGTCCAATTTGCAATGGTTTTGACTTAGACTTGAACTTGCTAGTGAATCAAGTATCAAAGACAGGCTTGTTTCAGTCTTATACCAGTGCTTGCTTTTGTAACTCCATAGTCCACAGAGCAAAAGCAAAACAGACTTGACTCAATGCACTTTTACATTACAATACGTTTTTTGGGGTGTATCCCTGCCATATTTATGTAAGGAAGAACTTTGAACTGCCATAAAAACTGCCTTATCCAGTATTTTAAAGTTAGAACCTTAAAAGTAGATTGAGGGCACCCACTGGCCACTGTAGTTTCATGTTGATGTCATAAGTTCAGAGAAGATTTTTTTGTGTGTTTTTACATTTGGAATCTTCCATGTAGATCAGAGCAGAATTATTACTATCAGGAAAAGTTGTATTGAAAGTCAGATGGCAGCTGATTTTTTTTTTTTTATGCCGCTTTGGAAATATGTTTTATCTGTACAAACGTTACTTTGCCATAAAACTATTTTATTAATGCGGCTCTTTAGCCCGACTAAATAAAGTGTACATCAATTTTGAAAAGTTGACTTATTTTGATTGTTAAGTTACTTCATGTACACTTGATTTGGTTAAGATATAATTGATGTACACTTTATTTACTTGAGATATATAACAGTTTTAATTAGATAATGTTATGGTAAAATAACTTTTGGCCCTCCCTGAATTTGTGGTTCATTCCATCATCAAATAAATGTCATTTTTTTTGCAGCAAACTGATCAACAAATCAGCTCCATCCACCATTGATGAGCGGACCATCAACAAGACCAATTTGTCAGTCTATCGTCGACATGAGAACTTGACCCTGGCCATCAACTCTGCTCAGGCTATTGGCTGTACCACTGTCAACATTGGGCCGGATGACCTCGACATGGGCAAGCCTCACCTGGTGCTCGGCCTCCTATGGCAGATCATCAGGGTGAGTACTTGTGGTTACATTGTGGGGAATGAACAAATTATTTTTAAAAAAAAAAGAAAAAAAAACAAAAAACAAAAAACAACCTGTGGCATCACAGAAAGGCTTGGCACAAAATTAAATTCACAGAGTCCCTGCAAAGCCTTGGAATTTAAACATTTTAGAAGAAGCCCTGGATGGAATAGCCCTGGGATTCTCCTCAGCTTTAAAAAAAATGCCAGATTACATAGAAAAGAGTCTGATTTCATGCATTTTTAAGAAGGCCTGGAATTTAACATTTTAGCCAAGAAAAAACATTCTCAAAGAGATGCAGCAACCTTGTGAAATATGGTGGAAAGGAAAAACAAAATGTTGTATAACGTAAGGACTTGAATTAAGAGAAAATTAAACAATATAATCCATTGTAAGTGAGAACATTTTTGAAGACCTGTTATTCCATTATTATTGTGAAATATTAGAAGCGTTCTCTTGTAATAAATTGTCAAGTTTTGACATTGAGAGTCTGAGTCAGTTATTCTTTTTTTCTCTGTTGTTTTTTTTTCTGAAGAAATTTTGTATTTGACTTGTCCTCCAGATTGGTTTGCTCAGCGACATTAATCTGGCCCATCATCCAGGCCTGATCCACCTGCTAGAAGAGGGCGAGACTTTGGAAGATCTACAGAAACTTTCTCCGGAACAGATCCTCTTGCGATGGGTCAACTACCATCTGCGTAATGCCGGCTGTAACACTCATGTCAGGAACTTTACTGATGACATCAAGGTAAAAAACTTTGGGGCTAATAATTTCTTCATTATTGTCCTTGATTGAAGCTGGGGGTCATCCTTAAAGTACGCAAGCTCAATTTTGGTGATTTTCTGGTGTCTAGAATTTTATATTTTAAAACCAGTGTGGCTTTTCAGATTGTTTTTGGATCTGCGCCCTGGAGATTTTTTGAGTATGCCAATATTAGATGTATCTGATTGGGAAGTTTGTAGGTTTATAGATAGTCATTTACATTTTTTTTTTTTTACATTGTGAGAAAACCTAGATCTTATCAGCCTAAATTTGCAGTCTTACGATGTCAAGAATACGTATGAAATGTGACAAAAAAATTTTCTGAGCCAGAAATTTCAAAGATTTCTTCAGCTCTAGTAATCAGATGAAACAAGTCTGTTCCAAATAGGGTCACCATCTCTTTATCTAAGGCAGATGAGAAATGTTGCAACACAAGAAGAGTAATTTCCATAGATGGGAATTGTCTGGCTCAGGGGCGACCTCCACTGTATTGAGAGCTTTGTCCGTCCTCAGCCTTTTTGTATTCATGTATCATTGTATTGATAAAAAAATAAAATAAGGAAGTTTACAGCTAGGTCCAGGCCTCTTGAGGAGTGTCAGTCCATTTTCAGACTGTTAAAGATTTTCCAGTTCTTATCCTTGACTGCAAAAATTGAAATTTCAGACATTTAATGTTTACATTTTTCCCCCAGGATTCCGAGGCCTACACTTACTTGTTACACCAGATTGCACCCAGAGATAAGGGAGTTGACCTGTCACCTCTTGGAGTAAGTACAAACTTCATGTTCACCAAAGTCAAGCCAAGTAATTCTGTGTTACATCAGTGATATTTTGCTGCCTTCTGCATCTGTGATAATAATTTTATTTTATTTTTGTTTTTTCAAGAAAACTTTTTTTTTTATTGTCATTTCAAGCTGAATATGCCATTTTGATTGATCTTCATGTGTAGACAAGAACATGACAAATTGAGTTTATTCATGTTATTTTTATTAGATGCATGAGAGCATTTCCTTTCTGACTTTCTCTTAATATCGTATCCAGTTAATGGGAATATATTAAAAAATGTGTCTGACCATCAAACATAGCACTCATTACCTTTCTGTCTCTCTGAATGTCCTACCCAGGTTACAATTATGCACCAGAGAGTGTATCAGAACATCAAACATTTATTTCCTGTCAGTCTCTTTTATGGCCCTGCACAGGTCCCAGGCATGCACCAGAGAATGTGTCAGAATGTTAAACATAACACTGGTTTTCCTTTTTGTCTCTCTTTTAATGCCCTAATCAGGTCATTGATAGGCACCAGAGAGCCGAAGCCATGCTGCAGGAGGCCAACAAGATTGAATGCCGTTCCTTCGTGGGCCCCAACGATGTGGTGGAAGGCAATGCCAAGTTGAACTTGGCCTTTGTTGCCAACCTGTTCAACAACTACCCTGCCTTGGAGGGTGTGGATGAAAACTTGGAACTGGATATTCACGAAGAGACTCGGGAGGAGAAGAGTAAGTGATAGACATCAACACTGAGACCAGGTTATGTGATGATATGGTCATCCTTTTGCACTATGTACACACCCCCTAAAAGTTGCACATAAGGTTATGTGGTGTTCCCATACAGCCGTGGTAGTCCAGAAGTTCCCGAAAAAACTCAGGGATGTAAAGATTTTAGGAAAAGCCCTGGAAATGGTAGATTAACCTTGGAATAGCCCAGGAATTTTTCGGGGTTGTAGAAAACCACCAAATTGCATGAAAAAAGGCCGGATTTCATTCTCTCCTTTTGTTGCATTTACATGTAACTAGCCCTGAAATTTAACTGTTTAGCTCTGGAAAAGCCCTGGAAAACATTCGCACATCAACCGGGTTGTGGGAGATATTGTTAATGTCAGAACCAGAAGCTTTTCTTGAGGAGGCCAATTAGAATTCCTCTGTGTACATCAAAATAAAGTGAAAATTTTGTATTATTCACAAGTGACACTGTATTGTGTTATGTGAGGCTCTTAACTTCGGCCAGCCCGAGCATTTTGAATATCAAAGGCTCTGAATACTTTCTGGAAGTGCTGTGGGCTGTCCAGTTCCTTTTATTCTATCTTTGTTTCAAGCAATTAAAAAAAGAGAAAAGAACTTTGTACAGTACTATGCACTGGTTCTCATTTTGTATTTTTTTTTCTCCCTTCAGCTTACCGTAACTGGATGAACAGCATGGGAGTGTCGCCTTACGTCCACTACATCTACAATGACTTGACGGATGGATTGATTATTTTCCAACTGTTTGACATCTGTAAGGCCGGCATTGTGGACTGGAACAAGGTGCACAAGAAGTTTAACAAACTCAAGGCCAACTTTGAAAAAATTGGTGAGTGGCAGCAGCCAGGTCTGTGACTTTGTGGGCATGGTGCACCTGGATGTAGCCTTTTTAGTTACCTTTGATTCAAGAATAAGATGACAAAGTTCCCGCACAGCGATGAAATTCTTGCGGATTCCTGGAAAAGCCCTTGAATTTTAAAAATTTGGGGAAAAGCCTTGGAGCTAGGGCATTAGCTCTGGAATTTTCAGGTTTAAAGGATAAAATGTGAACAAAAGTTAATTAGTAAGTGTCTCATTTTCTAGCATAGCACTGGAATGAAACATTTTAGCCTGGAAAAGCATTCTGAAAGAGATACCAGAACCCTGAGATGTTGGAAAAAACAAGACATTACAGTATCCAATGTCAGTTTTATTGTTCTTCCATTGAATTAGTGGGTCAAGAGCTGTTGCAACTCTAGCAGGCAATATTGAGTTCTTCTAACTATACTTTGAGTATACTTTAGGGAGATGGATGGAATGTTTATGTTTGCCATTTCAGTTACAATTCAAACAGGTTTCACATCAGATGACTTGGTCTATAACAATATATAGTAAAAGTGTGAGTTACTTATTCACACACATATTTAAAGCTTCCAGTTGTAATTGTCCACCTGTCTTCTGACCACCAGAAAACTGTAATTATGCTTGTGAGTTGGGCAAGAAATTGGACTTTTCCCTGGTGGGTGTTGGTGGCAAGGATCTTCATGACGGAAATCAGACTTTAACACTTGGTAAGTCGTTTGAGGAATAGACTCATTCCTGATCATAGGTTCGAGAGCTCAATGGAGTTTTAATCTGAGCAGGATTCCAAACACTACCATGCAAAAAAAAAAAAAGTGTTCTAAAATATTTTACTCCACATTTATTTGGCCACAAATTTATGAGCTTTTGTCATCTTGAATAAAAGTATTAACTCTCTCAGAGTAAGTGGTTAAATTGATAAATTGCATTATAAGCATTAGGTATTAAAATTGCTAGATAGTATTAAAGAGTTTTGCATTGTGTTAATATTTTCAAACGTGTTAACCATTTTTTACTGTTTTCATGATGGTTTTTGCCTCTTTCAGTATGTGATGTTATTAATATTTTCCAGAATGTTCTTTAATATTTTTGTCTTGTTGATGAAATGGTTGGGCAGGAAATACAAGACTGAGCAACATCACAGAGGTTTTACCATGAATGTTTGGAGAAAGTCAAAGGCCATAACGACTGAAGACTCTGGCACTCACATCTTGTTGGCTCTTCTAGTTTCTTTATTCACCAGTCTTGCATGCTGTTTGTTTCAGCTTTGGTGTGGCAGCTGATGAGAGCTTACACCATTTCTGTGTTGAGTGGCCTGGCTGGAGCCAACAACAAGAATGCAGAGAAGCTGATTTTGGAGTGGGCCAACAACAGGGTAAGCGTGAACATGTAATAGTAGCCATGTACTTATGTGTCCCATGAGTCATGTAGCCACTGTCTCACCAAGAGTGAAACCTGGCTGGAAACAGCTGGCAGGGCCAGAATTTTAATCTAATCCTCATGCCCCACAGGTAATTTGTTTCATCTGTTACAAGGAATCCTACATGCGCCTACTGCATGTTTCTTTTGAGTTTAGTGTTTGCCTCTCCTTTCGTAATTCCTGTTTTGGCAGTGATTTGCGAGTGGATCTGATGAAATCTTGCTCAGTGTGAAAGACCAAATTCCTGAGAATCCTTCCAGAGGGGGAACAATTTTGTGTGGAAATTGAGATTTGCTTATAAAATGAAATGATTGGCCATTTTTCTGCATTCAGTTAAAATATTTTGCTTGCCATCATCTTAGAAATATTTTAATTTTGTTTTCTTAAGAGAGATGTACAAATTTCACTTACAGCCCGATCCACTCACATTTTCTCAAAAAGCACTGGTGTGGAGCACTAAGGTGATGATTTGTTCATTCCCATTGGGAATTCTTTGATCTATCTTTTCCAAGAAAATACGAAACAATTTAAGAGAACAATATTACAGTGGTGAGTTTCTTTGCATGAAAGCATGTATTGATCAAATATTGTGAAAAGTAGTAATTGCCTCATTTTTCTTGCTTGTGTTTGACCCGCAGCTGGACAAGAGTGCCAAGTTTTCAGGTTTTGGAGACCAGAATCTGTCGGACAGTATCATTCTGATCAAACTGATTGAGAAAATCAAGCCCTCAGGAGTGGACTGGAAAGTGGTCAATGCCAGTGCCCAGACCTATGACGTAAGACTGGACTTGGCTCATTTATGTTGTTCTGACCTTTATTTGTGTTGTTACTGTGGTAACTTGTGAGTGTCAGACTTGCCCACTGTCCTTCATTGTGCAGGATTATCTTGTATATTATAACAATTTATGGTGTCAGGAAGGATTTGAGAAAGTAATTTATAAATTTTTTTTTTTTTTTAATTTACAAAAAAGAAATTAGTGCCAGGTTTGTGGATAAAGTTCAGTAGTGAAGTGAGGGACAGTGGTGGCAGTATGCACACTATGTACTGGCATACATTGCATATAGTAGTTTCAGTTCGACTGTATGTCTCAGTGGTATAAATCTCCCCCTCCCCACGTCCATGATTGAAGTACTCATTTAGTTGGCAGGTCTGATAAGTTCATGTTGTTCTGAACATATTATGGTCGGTAACTTGTGAGTGTGTTAGGTTGCTGTAAGATGTGTTTTCAGACTGAGAACATCATTTCACATTTGCAGCACTCCAGAAACCCCTAGAACCTCCTAAAAATTTGTTATCTTCTAAAATGTCCTAGAATCTCCCAATTTTTCTCTTTCCCTGCTAGAAACCCCTAAAGTTTCAACCCGATGTTATTTCTGCACCCCTATCAGGAAAATATCTGCATATTTTTGTTGTTTTCCTGAGAGGATCCTGTAATTTTGCACCCCTACACTGAATGAATGGAATGAAAATGTCAATGCTTGGCAAAGTGGCAGTGGGTAATATCTTCCATGAGATTCTTGAAAGCTGCGAGCTAGTTGTGCCAGCAGAATGTATGCAAGTTTTCTATATGAAAAATGTGTTTGAATCCTCCTAACTCTTTTTTAAAAATCTAGAAATGTTTTGTGAGTGCTATGAGACTTGCTTTAAACTTGTAACTTCAGAAGGGGTGCCAAATCCTGTTGCCAGGAACGAGATTTATTTGTAGATTTTTCTTCTGTGCAGGACAAGCTTGCTAATGCCAGGTACGCCATTGGCATTGCCAGGAAGATGGGAGCTAAAGTGTACGCCCTGCCCGAGGATATTGTAGAGGTGAAACAGAAGATGGTCATGACAATTTTTGCTTGCCTGATGGCACGGGACTACAGCCAGAACGGGCAGGGATTGACAGAGACCCACCAGGCCAAGTAGGGCAGCAGCGGCCAGTAGAATGATGAGTTAGTCGTTGACAGAGAGCTTAGAACTGCTGAATGTTTCTAGATTCATGCCTGTCTGTCTGTCTGTCCCACATGACAATTTAATTTAAACGGCCTTTTCAAATGATAGGAAATCAGTGGACATCAGCAACACAGCACCCCTGCCATCTTCATCCCCTCCATTCACTTCATGACAGAAACTATTTACAGAGTTCATAGCGGACACTGAAAACCTTTGGAAAAACCCATGAAGAACAAAAACGTTTTTCCCAAGTCTTGAAAAACCTGGAAAACAGTTGAACGAGTTTAACCAGAAGAATAAGAACAAAAAAACCCACCAAAAAATTAAACTGCCACCAAAGAACGAGAAGAGAGAGAGCTGGAATCATGGAATCCTACTTTGACTTTGCAGTGGCATTTTGTAACTTGAAAATTGAACATTGGACCTGGAGAAAATATTGAATTTGCCTGTAAATGAACGTTGGCTATGAATCCTGTCAAATAAATTAGCAACAAGGCATGAGTGTTGGTGTCCAAGGCATTTTTTGCCGTGAGGTTACTGTATGAATTTGTAGACATAGTAGATGCATATATATATAATTTTTACCCATTGAAAGTTGTAGTTTTATTAATGCCATACAATTGTTTGAACCATTTTTTATCCGTACGAGCGTATTTATCCAAGATTGTAAAAGCTGGAACTGATGTTGTTACATGACATTGTATGGGGGAACATGTTGATTTGTTGTACTTCAGTTTAGCTGACGACACCTTTAGTCTATGATAAACAAACCTTAAAAGTTTACAAACCACTGATTCTAGTGTTCTCTGAAAGAACTGGCATTTGCTACTACAGTTTATATACACCTGTTCTAAGAAAACAGCTAAAACTAGTGGCAGGTGAGCAAAAACAAAATTCAAGATAATCCAGCGTCCCATCCTATGTTGATATAAGCTGTAGGTGGGGTTGTGGATGATATGCAAAGTTCAAAGTGTCATAAACTTCTGTCTAGATAATTGTACGTCTCTGGATTACCATCACACAACTTAAGGGCAAGTGCGGCCGCAGAGTCCTTTTCTATAAAATATATTCCTGGTTGTTTTTGTATTGGTTGTATTAGAGTAAATTGGTCCATATTAGATGACAGATACCTTCATATTTGATATTCGTTGGGCTCTATTGACATGGTAAACAATTTTCTGAACATCTGTATGCAAAATAAAAAGGTATAAATTGAAATATGGATGGAAAAATACCCATAACTCAAAATCAGCTGGGTGTCTCAAAAAGCACCAAAACAGCCTGCCACACTTGCTCTTATGTTCATAACTGGAATGTAATAACAGTTGTAGTTCAGCAAGAATGTATTTTTTAAAAATAATATTGTCAGAGACTTAGTTTTAGTGAGGTTTGACCAGATGATTACAAATGATAAAAATGATCAGCAGATTTGCTCATGCCAGACAGACAAGATTTGCTGCATTGCTGAGCGTGTCAAACATCCAAGATTTCATGTGAGAAACCAATGAAAAAAATGAATCGTTCGTCTTTGTTGCAATCATGGTCAGCACCTTTTGTTTTTATATGCCATACGTTTGAAACATTCCTTTTGGTAAGCAAATTCCTATGTAATATGCAAGATTTATCATGACTGCAGCGTTAATTTTCTGTCATTACCTTTTATTGGGAAAATCTGTTCCTTTTAAACATTTTAAGTACAATTTTGACCCACTTTTATGCTTGTTGGTAGTGATGCTGATTAGAGGATGTTGAATTGATGTTACCTGAGCTGTATGAGAAATGGACACTCAGTTATCAAATTTTGTCATCTCAGCACTGACTTATCCATCTTCATATCGACACTTTTGGAGAAAATTGTGTGTAAAGTTTTATAGTCCAGCTCTACCACAGAGTGTTAAAGTAACTTTTTTGGTACTTTTAAAAATCTGCTCCTTGAGGTGAGATACCTTTACAATTGTTATAGGAAAGATAGAATATACTTTGTAGTGTCATATTATGGCTGTATCTGAAGTTTTGTAAAAAGTTGAGATGGAGTAAAGCAGTACTGAGGAGATGATTTATTCCTTTCATGTTGACACAAGAAGTGGCCAAATTTGTCAGTACTCTTGTCCATTCCATGTCTAGCTCTATTTCCAACTGATTGCAGGGACCACTTGTACAAAATAACTTGTTTCTTTTCATGTCATACATTGCAATCCATTTTTTTTTTTTTAATCTGTCTTTTTCTTTGTGTTGTTCTGGTTTAGCAACTCTGTTGTTTCCATTCCTGTTGATGATGGAAGATGTTATTTGTGTATTGATTTGTCCGCGCACTGTCCAAAACTCCTATAATGTTGTCATTTGTTAGAGAAACTTAGAATGTTTAAAAACAAACCTGTTGAGTGGCATTACAATAACTCAAAATCCGCTGTACATGCAAGTAGGGAAATTCTTTACTTAGTGCATGATGTCTGTTTTTGTTTTTACCACTGATCAAAATCTTTCAGTTTTAATTTGTAGTAAGGAATAAATGACCACAATCACTTGCATTTAAATTGTGTATAATAAGGTTCTGAAAAAGTTTTTTTTTAAAATAGTTATTGTACCACAAAAAAATTGCACTCTTTTAATAAAAATATACATATATAAGCATGTCTCCAACATTTGTAGTGTATTTTATCAGACCAACATTAGCATTCAAGTGCCTAATGACTCACTGCTTGGTCATCATACTCATGAAAATGAACCTGAGAGTGCTTTGTGACAATTTATATCACCAGAAGTCACTCAGTAAATGGCTGGAGCATAGATTGATGATTTACTGGAGAAAACTTTTAAAATTCAAAGATATTTGCAAGTCAACTTGTGAAAAATAATAATTGTAATAATGGCAATAAACCAAGATATGAACATATATATGGAATTCTTTCCCAGAAAAGTTATGAAATTTTGCTTCACTTTGGTGACATCCTTAATTTGTGGTTTTATGCATTTGGTTATTCCACTGATGCTGGAGGGTCCAATATTTTGACTAATTTCATTTGCTACAGAGACATAATGTTTTGTTTTTCTGTATGTGATATAACTGGAACTATAATCTGTTGAGAGGATGGAGAACCTTTGGGTGACCCAACATTTTGTGATGCCACGTTTGAAAGTCTTAGTTGCCTTACGTTGTCCCTGCCTGGGGCTGCCATGTTTGGTTACACTAGTGTTAATCACCTGTTTTTTTTCTGTAAACTGTGCTTGTTTAAAAGGTGTACCCATGGGTGCCAGACCTCCGCTATCAACCGAAATTCCAGTTTTACCACTTGGCCAAAAAGGTATGTTCTGGTTTCCCTGCATGGGAAAAAACAAAAGCACTCCAAAAATAAATTAAATGAATATTTTTGACTTCAAGTTTGGTTGATGTGATCATTTGAAATGATTTTCAGGATTGGGGGGACTCAGTTGCTGGCACCCATGGGTGTATCTCTGTTAAATTTTTATACTATGTACTCTTTTTGGCATCTGATAAACTGTGCCGGTTCATTTTCATCTAGAGCAACTACGCTTTGCTAGCGAATACTTTGTATTTACTTCAAGGTGTACAGAATAATTTGATGACGCCTTGGGCAGCAAAACTATTGAAATAGAAGTAGACCAGGTTAAAAGTGATATTAAATTATTACAGTGGATGCCTTTTGTGCGACCTTTTTTTTTTTATCTATTCACCTTTTCAGTCAGGACCAAAAAGTCTCATACTGTTTGCCTTTCAAGAGACAGAGCAGAGGGGTTTGACTTCCAAGCAGTTGAATAATTTTCTAGATTTGAGGGTTTGTTGACTACCGCTGTCAAGACATACAATTGGGATCACAATAATTTGGATCTATGGGCAGAAAATGTATTTCAGATTTGATTACAGTACCTGCTGAGACTGAGGGCCATGGACTTTGCCCTACATGCGAATGAGTTTAATGCAATCTTTTATTGGTACGGTAGTTTCAAAACTATCTTGGATCTGAAATAAAAAGAAAAATTTCTATTTTTATATCAGGAAAAATGCCCGTAGCTCTAGACTGCTGAGATAGACCACATTTGTGCTGAATAGATATCTAAATTTATCTGGCTCCTTAACAATTCACTTGTACCTGGCGAAAATAAATTGCTAACAATAAAAGTTAGTTTCATTAATCAGATTTATATTGCCAAATATGTCAAACCATAAACAGTTTTATTACAACTGTGCCCTGAAGTCATTCTAATTGTATTTATTATAGGCAGAATATAAGATTTTGTACCTTGACATTGTGGGCATGGCATGCCAGTTGGTGGAGCATACAGCATTGGTATGAGATTTCCCAGGTTCAAATCCTACTGGTTTTATGCATTTTTTGGAAGTATTCAGACTCAGCCAGCTCTGTCTTTCCAAGGACATGACATGTATAGTTGTTTTTCTATAGCAGACTTTTAGCACTGGTAACTGTAGTTAGATTCTTGCTGTCTCCTGTCTCCCACTCTCTGATATATTTCAATAGTTCAGTATGGCACTAACATAGCCAAGAGGTCAGATGCTAACCTGATTGTTCTTGAATGAGAACTTGTGTTGATTTGTTTTGGTTTCTGCTAATGAACTTGATATTGTGAGGGTGCCTGAACAAAGCCCAGTATGCTATAGCTTTTGCTCATATTCCTTTATGCTTATTATACAAGATAACTGCGTGATTTTCACTGTTATGTTAGCTTTGAAATAGTTTGTATGTTAAGCTTTCCTATGAGGCGCCATTCTGCTCGAGGTTTAGATTTACATGTAATTAAATAATTTCATATAATTCCATTTAGGGTTTCATTTACACCTATAAAATTGTATCATTGTCCATGTCTGCCCCTCACAGTTTGCAAATGTTTGAAACAAAAACAGAAAAAATCCACTTGTTACTTTTGTTTAAAAGCAGAGTGATTACATTTTTGTTTTTGTTTCTTTTCTTTTTTTTTTCATTCCTGTTTCTGTACCTGAAAGCTTTTGGTTTCATTATACCTTGTGTTATGTTCTATTTTAGATAACTTTTTATCTTTGTATGCCATTTACCTATGTAAGAAAGTATGAAAACTTATTCGTACATATTATATCATTTTCACTTGTTTTATCTCTGTTTCAAATGTCCATTTAAATTAAAATAATCTATGAATAATGAATTAGTGTGTGTACTTGTATCAGTTCATGAATAGCTTTGTCACCTGCGATAAATGAGAACTTTTGTTTTAAACAGTTTATTTTGGCATTTGTACTTTCATACACTTTTTCATGACAAACATATCATTTCATTCCTTGACCATGTGTGGGGGGGGGGGGGGGGGGTTGGAGATAATTTTTTAGAGGGATTACAGTTTTACTGCCGAGGTACATTTGGGCCATAAGTTTTAGTGCTTACTGAATTCAAAATGTTTATTAAATTGACTTTGTAATATTTTGACACGTATTTGATTCTTGCATTCACATTTGGCAGTGCTGATGTGCTCTGAAACCACACAGTAAAGTGGATATTTACCAGAGTATTCTGATATGAAATGTATAAAATAGAAGGAAACCCCCAAAAAGTGGTATTACCTTCTGTTGGCTCATTATGTATGACTTAATTAATCATAGATCACTCACCTTGCTCCAAATCAGAAAGACGTTTCATATGAGCTGTTCTTGCTGACGCTACTCTAGGCTCATTGGCTGAGCTTCTGAACATATGAATTCATGCAAAGACATTGACAGTTGCTGGGCTGATTTTATATTTTTTCACAGCCAGCCAATTCATTTTTTATCTTACATGGACATACGAAAGCAGGTAGGCCTAGAAGTAGTCATGATTCCAAGATCAGAAAGTGCTCCACTTTGCACAACAGTATATATTTGCTGCTTCAGATATCGGCTAAGCCATGTAAAATTCAAAATGCAAAGTTCATTGAGCAAAAACATACACGGGTCTTATTCATTTCTGTTTGTGTGTTAAGTCAATTTGAGATTACATGTAAAAGAATTTTTAAAAATTGTTGTTTGTTTTTTTTTATCCCGGGAGAGAGAGAGAGAGATAGTGCAACAGAACATACCACCCAGAAATATTACAAGTAAAGAAAAGAATATCAGGATTGTAATTTGTATTTAAACTGGACTTTATTTTCATATTTCTCTTGGAGTCTGATTCTTAAATGTTGACTAACAGGCAAAGCTTGAGGGTGAGAGAATATAGAATGAATCCTGAAAACAGAAGTTTGGAAGTCCCACTGTTCTAAATTTTTTCCTAGTAGGGAATTTTGCAAAGTGAGCACAGGGCCAGATGGTAAGATTATGACATTTAGTGTCTATCCAGTGCAAAGAATGACTTCACCAGACCAAATACATTGTGTTAGTATATTCTATTTGCCTATGTTATGTCCATCAGGCTTGCAAAGAATTGTTTGCATTATTTTTAAAGCAATGTATCTCAACTATTCCTACATATTTCATCATAATACACATTGAAATAAATTATAAGTTTTATTTTCAAATGGAGACATTTTTTTCTTTTTTTCAAATGTCTTATTGTTCAACCTTCCACATGTTTTGTATTGTATTGTCTTCTCTCTCTCTGTTTTTTTTTTCTCTCTCTCTCACTCTCTCTCTCTGTCGTAGATGGGTTGTGGGCGCTTCTGGTAACATCTCCAGTTCTGTTATATCCTGTCTAGATCATCTTGCTTCTTCCTAGCACAATGTGACGGTTATCGGTGTGCTTTCTCCAAACTCCATCTCTCTCTCTCAATCTCTCCATTTCTCTCTGTCTCTCTACATGTGGTGTGTGTATTTTGGGGGGGGGGGGGGGGGGTTATTTGGCAGAGGACTGAAGTTTGTTTTGTTTTTGTGTGAATGTTGTTGTTTTTGTCCTTCTATTGTTTCTTTTAGTTTGTGCCCAATCGAAAGCAGGGAATACAGTCATGAGGTACAAGCTAAACGTTACATCCAGGGCCAGTCTGAGAAGCTGCGGGGGCCAATAATTATAATAGTTTATGTTCAGACCTGCCAATGGTGAAATTGATGGCCTAAGATTTTGCCATACTTTGTGTGTACATTGAATACAAAAAGGTTGGACATGTGGTAATGTAGCAGAACTGATGTTGTCATATGCAGGGATGATTGCCTCCTGCAGTGCAAGGGTTGTTCTGTGCCAGTTCCGACAGACTACAGATTTCCGAATGATCCCATAGAATCTTTGCACTAGAGGAGGTAATCAGATCTACATGTAACGATACCAGTTGTATTCAGCATAATAAATACACAAGTGTGGCAAAGTCCTAGGCTGTCAGTTTGAGCATTTACTGTCATAGAACTTTTCAATACATTTTTGCCTAGGGATCCAGACTTATGGAATACAATGTATAATTATTAATGATTGTTGTGGATAGCTAATGAATAGTTGGAGAATGGAAAGACAACATTCAATAGTAATGATTGTGTAAAACAACTTTTATTGATTGAAGAAATAGCACAATGGAATAACAGTTTTAACAATCGTCATAGTTGAGTGAAACAAAAAGGCATCATATGAGGCATTGTTTTTACACAATAATAAAATATTTACAGGATTGCACTTCAAACATCAAAATTACTCAGATACATTGTAATGTCAGTGATTTACGAGGTATTTACTGTAATTAGTCACTGTACGGTGGAACAAAATTAAATCCACTCCAAGAATATGTCGCACCGTAGAAAATTTAGACATGTAAAAAAAACAACAACAACAACAACAAAAATTCAAACACTGAGACAAGAATAAGTACGCATACAGATAATGAACATGATTGAACAGAATCAGTCTTTTCTCACTCTTACCATCTTAGATACTTGTCATGCCGAGTCAAGTAAACTTTAGCCCACTCTTTCACTCCACCCCCCCCCCCTCCCTCGCACCTCTTTTTTTTTTTTTCAGTCCATGCAAACATTGAAACAAATATATAAACATAATTGCATATAATGTTCAACTAATATTGAATTTCTACAATGAACACTGTTGTACACAGATCTAATCGGTCTTTACCTCTCATATTATTTTCCTCACAGTCTTGCCGTTTCAGTTCAACTTTAACCCACTCTCCCATACACGTTCCTCACACTTCTTCTTTCTTTTAATGTTTTCCGTCTCTCTTTGCCTCTACCATTCTATTGATCAAGTGTTTCGTCCCATCAAATACAAACTCTAGGTCTAAGCATCGAGCAGTCATTCATCCACTCACATTCAATTCAGCAGTACAAAGAAGATACCAAAGATGGAACAACAGTCAGAAGCAGCTGTCTCCATCACATCGATTTAAAAAATGTTTTTTTAAATTGAATAATTTAATTAAAGTATTATTAAACAAATATTACATCATAATACACGTAGTTAATTAATTACTGGGAAACCAAAATTGGCTGAATGGTGATATTAACCGTAGGCTACGTACGTGAGAATCTGTCAGGTACGAACATCAGCCGTTTGTGCGTGTTTGGAGGATGGTCTATTGTGTCGTGCAGTGTCCTAGTTTGTATCAAGTGACTCATTTTAAAGTGGCTTGTAAAGAGGAACTTTACTGTGATCACTAAGTGTTGACGAGGCAAGGGGCTAAAGCAGGATCGAGGATCCTGTAGGGTTACGGTTCTCATTGTTGACTCACCAAGCCCATGCCTATTGTCATGTCTCACTTAACCCCTTTAGGTTCTTGCCCCGATATCGTTTTGGTCCCTGGGCCGCGAGACCAGCATGCGGACAGTGTCAAACAGCTGTAATTTAGTGTTTGATCTTCAACACTAAACTATAGATCTTCAAAAAAAAAAAAAAAATCATATAATACAACAACAATTTACTTTATGAACAATTAACTTTATCACGTCAATTATTTCATGAATTCACTACCCTTTCTTATCACCAATGTAATTCTCTACCCCGTTAACCCTATTACAGTAGTAGTTACAAGGCTACAGAATTACACCAACATGTCAGGAGCAAGAGGTTCTCTCAGGCATAACACCAATCGCGTTATAACAGGAATGTGTCTATCACATGTTGGATGTCCAATCTGTTTGTCAGGAAATGTAGTCCTTTAAATGTCACTTAATTTGTCCAGAATTGAAACATTCACCGCTTGTTGAATTCCTTGACCAGTTTTGCCATTTCTTGCATGGATTCATAAATCCCATCGCCGTTGACTGCGCATGCGCCTTGGACATACCACTTCCTGTCTCTCATGTCTCGTAGCCCCAGTTTGTCCGCCACTTCTGCCGTGGACATAGCACCTGGCAGATCCTGTTTGTTAGCAACCACGACCACGGGCACTCCATCCATCTCTCGGTCTTTAATGATACCAAACAGCTCCTCCCTGGCTTCGCCTATTCTGGCAACGTCTGCACTGTCCACTATAAAGAGAAGACCCTGTAACAAAAAACACAAAAAAAAGGGAAGAAATTAGACCCCGTGGGGAAAAAAACAAACAAACAAAAAACAAAAGAAGGAAGGACTTTGTTGTTGCTGCTGCAATTCTGAATTTAATGTCAAGCAGCGCGAATTTTTATTGTTTGAAATTATGGTCATTAGCGGGGAAAAATAAGGTTGGGACAGACTTGCCTTTTCATGGAGTTTGGGGATTGTCACTGTAAAGAATGGGAGGGGGGGGGGATTTGAAAAAGAAAACATCATAACATGACCCAGAACAGTTACAGGTCATGAAAGATAGAGGGTGGTAGAGAGAGAAGGATCGGAGAAAGGCAGAAAGAGAGACATAAAGAGGGGGGGGGGGAGGCAGAAAGAAGGAAAGAGATATCGACAGGGAGGAGAGGTAGAGACAGGGAGAGAGAAGCAAAGAGAGGAGATGGGAAGAAAGAGAGAGAGGGGGAGTTGAGAGAAGGAGACAGAGACACAGAGGAGGGGAAGAGAGAGACAGGCAAATAGTTGAGGGGCGGGGGGGGGGGTGAGAAAGAAGAGAGAGAAAGAAGGAGAGAGAGGAAGGGAGGGGCAAAGAGTGGGAGATTCTAGGAATTCAATGCGCTGTGTTACTATTACAACCCCGTTCAAGAGTAATTATTAATTTCAAACATTAAAATGATTAACCATTTATCAAGCTTCCATAGATCAAAACTGCACAACAGCATTGTTTTGCGCGACTTACCTGTGTGTTGGTGTAGTAATGTCTCCACAGGGCACGGATCTTCTCCTGACCACCCACATCCCACACAGTGAAGGTGACGCCTTTGACGGGTGAGACAGTTTCCACGTTGAACCCAATAGTTGGGATTGTGCACACATTCTCGTTTAGTTTGACCTGTAACATGGCGATGCGATATGAATTCATCAATAACAAACTTGATGGACATCACGACGATAACAAAAATGAAAAGAAGAACAAGAGACCACCCATAAAGTACGTGAGCCCAAGTTTGGCAATTTCTAACCCCTTCCGCCTTTTCTCCACTGTACGCATTTCGTAGTTTTGGCTTCAACCCCCCCCCCCCCCCTCCCGCGCCTGCACGAGCATACACCCATTTAGAATGGTGAAAGTTCATGACAAGACCTTGCAGTTCTAAAACGTCCAATGGTGTTTTGCTTGGATTATTCAATTGTTTCAATATAAGACACATACTCTATATAATTATATTCGACATTTATATGAACCGCCAACTCGTTTTGGTTTTTAAAAAAATGTACCTAACACCAACTTTTTAAATGTATTACCATAACTGAAACGTGTTCGTAAGCTGCCCAGTATCCCCCCGACCCCACCCCCATGAAAAATTTTCATACGATGAGGGTACCCCCTCCCTCCTTCCCCCCTCCCCCAGTACGTATTTTATGGGGTGACCCCTACATTGAAGCCATCTATGTTATGCATGCCATTCTGATGCAAAAAGAAGGCAAACAAACAGACAGATGTTAAAGTGTGTGAAATAGCACGAATCTAAAACCAAAACAGGAGAAGTTCAGCTAAAGGTTGAGAAGAAAAGAAAGAAAGAGAGAAAGAAAAGAGACCGCAAGCACAAAGTAGACACAGGGAATACAAAGATGAAAGGAAGGAAGAAAAAAATAATGGGGAAGTGGTTCTCTTTCAACCATAAATAAATACAAAACATTTCAAAAACGGCATCTGAATGCAACACAGCGGCTGTGACTGTGATCAGTGATACGAGAGGACGATAGCTCATTTAGAAAACGAAATAGAGAAAATACTGATTTTTTTCGTTGTTCAACTACAGCTTACGGTTTAAAATACTGCTGACCTCCAACAACAGCCCAGTGTCGTTTACAACACATAAAATATACACAATAATTTAGTTCATGAATAGCTTACCTTGTACAGAATGGTAGTTTTGCCAGCGGCATCTAGCCCTAGCATGAGAACCCTTGTGGGTACCCCTGTCTGGAAACTTTGCACAGCCTCGTACAGTTTAGCCAGTAGTAAACCCATTGTAGCAGAAATATTTCCTTCTCTGATGAAAAACTTGACAAAATACCAGTTCTTGTTCGTGCTTGCGATATAGTCTTGGTCGTATTTGATTCCGAACTCGCGAAACCATCCTATTTATATGGTTCGGGGATACTGGCGAATTACTTATGACGTTTTTCAAAGCAAAGTTGGTTTGACCTACGTGTGGAAGCCAGCGTAGCGGATCCACGTGGAATTACTAAAAATAGCTCATACACCCGGCTTCTCATTGCGCCAGCAAGCCTCGTTGGAGGATATCACGTCATTGATCCTGGTTGCTATAAACAGTAGTTACTACGGGCTGTGACCTGTGATCCTAAAATAGCTCAGGGATTTCCCTTGTACAAAACATCGTCGTAAAACATTAGGGTGTGGGGGCATAGGAGAAGTAATTAATGTGAAAAGGAGTTCACGAAGGCGTATCTTTCATGAATGAAGTTCCTGCAGCGGTAGTAAATTACCGATACTTAACTGAAGATGTGTTATTGTTAATCGTGAGTGGGTAATATGAACAGCACTGGAAAATAACGGAACCAATGGCTGAATTTGTGATCGGGAATTCCGACACAATAGTTACAGGGTCTATATTGTTGATACGGCCAGTCGTTGGATTTCTAGGTGAATACCGGGTAACAACCATGATCACCAAGCAGACTGTCAGCATATAATTCGAACACAATGCGTATTATTTAGAATGAGCGGAATCAACATCTCGAAAGCTGTCCGTCGATTTATATTTATCTGAAATTTTGATCGTAGGCCTATTTCACACTTGACTTCGCCAAACTGATTATCTACTTGTTAGACCGTAATCCGATTTTGAGTTAATGCTTCTGTGCGCTTTGCACTAAATAATAATTAGACCAAATTATACTTTCAAAAAAAAAAAATAAATTCTACAGGAGGCCTACTAAACAGTCGAAAAACAAAAGTGTTGAACATAATTGTGTGTACTTTATGTAAATAGATTCACCAGTTGTGTTCTCGTCCAAGGTGAACGCACATTTTAGTATTATACACAGTTTAATACTGTAGAAGTGTGTGTGTGTGTGTGTGTGTGTGTGTGTGTGTGTGCGTGCGTGTGTGTGTGTGTGTGTGTGTACGTATTTTAATCATTAGGTCTAATTATTAAGACGCACTATAGTGAATATTAACTACTGTGATTGTCTCGCATGTGGATACGGTAGAACTTCAAAAGAATATAAGCAGACACAGTATTATTAGCCCAGACTTGCGTAGCATTGCTGCAGAGTAATTTGATCTAACACTGAGACAGCCCGCAGGCTTATTTTTGTCTTGTAAATGAAGTAAACTTAAACTTAATTCACGGGGTGAAAGCCAGTCGAAACCTGTAGGTATTAAGTACAAAAATTGGGATTAAAACCCAGTTTAACTGATCAGATGAGAAAAAGTTTATCTAATTGCAAGCAGGTGTAAAATTTTGCGCGAAATAAGGAAAATGTGTCAAGATGGCTGTGATGTCGTATCCAGAGGAATCCTGGATAAATGCACACCACACAAAGGAGAAAGAATGGATGACATTTGACCACCGAAAACGACGTCATGTCCCAAGCAGCAAAGGTTAAACTGGTAGTTGTCACGTTGGATATATCCCAGGTGATGAAATGATTTTCCAATCCAGATCAACCGACAACCGCGACTGCGATACCGCGATGAATGGTAAAATATTCAGTGCATGGATTTCGGATGCTCTACTACCAGCACTAAACAGACCATCTTGCATCGTGCTGGACAATGCTGCTTATCATAATGTTGTCCATGTGAATGATAAAATTCCAACACCATCCACTAAAAAGGCTGATATTCAAGCCTGGCTGAAAAAAATGGAGTTCGCTATATTTTTTATACTTTCGCTGACTTTGAGCCATCACGGAGTCGAACAGAAGAAAGGGTTCCCTCATTTTGAGCGGGAAAACATAACAGACGCTTTTTCCTTCGAGTAGAATTTAAAAGTATGACAGAGGATTCCGTTCTGCGCCTCAGTTTACACATTGCTGATCTAAAAATCACGTCTGATCTGTGTATTCCCCGAGTCAGGGGCCAACTAGTAATCATCATCATCAGGAAGTACGGTCTTCCATGTAATCATGAAAGGCTTTTTAACCGCTGATCCCTAAATTCTACAACATAAGCCTACCATCTTACGTATGGAAAACGTAAAAGTGTACGTGAGCATATTTTTTTTTAAATCTTGAAATTCGCTATATTTTTAATACTTTCGTTGATTTTTGAGTTACAATTGAGTTGAACAGAAGAAAGTGTTCCGACATTTTGAGCCGGAAAAAAAAGATGCATTTTCTTCATAGACATACTACAATAATATCTCTATGATTTTCTTCGAGTAGAATTAAAAAGTCTGGCAGGAAATTCCGCCCAGCGCCTCAATTTACACATTGGTGGGACTTTAGTTCTTAAAATAGTAATAATAAACGCAGCTTACACACCTATTGGGGGAAATTCCAGAGAGCACCAAGACGCACGGTGCGGCGCAGCAGCACTCAGAAAGGAAGGATGCACCGCGCCACGGCGGTGAGCCAGAGACCACAACATACAGCTTTTTACTATTAAGTGTGTGATGCACTCAGCGGCGTCGTCATCGGTCACAGTCTTGAAACGCCAGTCAATATGCCCCATGATTTCAGAATTGTGCTAACTCTCTGAACTATATAAGTTGTTACTGACACAAATTCTTATATAATCCATCAGGTCTTACTAGATTAGATGTAGAGATCTACATAGCAAAGCCAATCGCTTGCCACTTCACGATAGATAGGGAGCCAGAGCCTCAGATTTTCCAAGTGTGGGGAAAAGGACATTTGTAGACACGCCGTACTGCACCTTTTGTATACCAAAACTATGCCTGACGGAAGGGTTTGCGCCTTCTACGGTATATCAGATATGAAAAAGGAAAACTCGCAGGCTCTCATTAGCGGAGCTCCCGTTATATTGGGATCCTGTTAATTTCGACCCATATTTCTATTCCTTAGTGGGGTCAAGAAATCTTCGTGTACACTCTGGAGATATTCCGAACTGCTGGGAGAGAGTCTGCAAGCCTTGGTGTCCCAGAGATTTAATGCAATCAAAGCCTGATGATCACAGCAACATCCTGGCGTCCAGCGACTGATGGACCACGACACGGTGTTAGCGACAAACAGTCTAATCATTGCCAATTTGAAATGCTTTACAAGACGATTTAGTCTCGTGTAGAAACGAAACGTCAGGCTTGCATTAAATAAGCGGGGGAATCAACACAAAGAATTTCTGTATTACTTTATCGTGACATTTTGTCTATTCATTCGGAGGATTTTGATTAGCGTGTAAGACGTCTAGGGATACATCACCCAATCGATAAAAGGGGTTTTGATAATATCACAATACAGAGTCACCAGAACTACTGCAGTCTTAAAAATTGGACAAACCGCCACTTGTATACAGAGCAAAACGGACTAACCTTATCAATATAATACAAACTGCTCCATGGAAAAGAAAACCACAGGTCATTTTCACTTCACGTGTCTCTCTTCTGTTATATAACTATATTGAAGCCAAAACAGTGCCGATACATGGTTTTTAATTTACACAATTAACTTCATGGGTGTTGCGAAGTTCATTAAAAGTACCTTACACAACACTTCAACCCGGAAACACTTCAATCAAGTACTAAATGTCTTTAGCTGCAGCCTCGTCCCCAGAATTAGTGTCGTGGAAAAGTTATCAAACTACAACTGATCAGTAGTGAAGCAGTGCCGTACGGACAACAGCAGATCAACATCTTTGCTAATGCTGGTAGGGAAAACACGATGAATGAACACCGTATTAGTGAAGACGTCAATAAGTTGTGTGGTGTCGATGTTTCCACCTCTGTGATGTCACAAATCCCTCATCTGGTGAAATGCACGCGCACAGGTACAGATCAAAGCATTCTTTAAACAATTCGCTGTATCGTGATCATCGTTAGGATGTGCAGCTGTTCATGGAGCAGAAATAATGGTCACATGTATGCAACAACCACGTTTCTAATGTGACAACATCGCCTCACGCATCAAAATAAAAAGAACGCATGATTTTCCATGAGGAACCAGTCAAGAACAGCAGCAAAAGTAGACGGCAAGCAATTGAAACAAAGCGTTGAAGATATTCAAAGTACAAAGGAAGCAAAAGGTAACCTTATAGATAGTCCATCCAAAGCTGACGTAGACACAGTCGCCACCAAAGCAAATGAAGAGGACGGGGGCGGAAAGAGTCATGGGAAGGCGGAGAGGTCGTTAGATCACACCAGCAGGAATATTCCAGGGAAAGCCGGCTATAATTCCGAATTAGAACCAGACTCGCAAAAGCAAAGATCAAGGAAACAGAATTCTGAGCATTATAGAAAAAAGAAAGTTGATCGTGAAAACAGTTCAGAGAGAGAAACCGAGAAATACAGGCAAGAGTTCGGCAACATCCTCCAGAGGATCCCCAGAACTAAAGTGCATTTCGCAAAAGTGGATGACTCCGGACGTGATTCCACTGACAAATGTCAAACTTGTACCTGGTTAAAGCCACGACACACGGACACTGACTGGTCGGTGACTTCTCGGAACAGGACTGGGAGGCGCCCTCGGCACGAAGTAAGTGAATTTCTCATTGCGCAACGTGACTATGAGTCAAGGGTCACGCCACAGAAATCAGAATTGCTGGATCACACAAGTAAAGTCACAGAAAACACTTTAAAACCATCAGAGGTTTCGAGGTTAAGTGATCAAGAGGCTGGCAAAGCACATGAAAATACAAAACATTTGGATGCCAAGGTTGATAACAGCTCATCTAACAACCCGGATGACGATTACATGACACCTCTTCCAAATGTAAAATGTCACTGCAGTTCTAACAACGGCGTCGATGACCAAGATCTATGCCTTAATCGATTGATTCGTGCAGAACATTTGAAGAAAGTAAGTATAAAAATTACTGTAGATAACGACAGAGTATGGACCGTAAATCTGGGTTGTCATGATGATATAGACAAATTGCCCCCAAGAACACCCTCAGAGTCCCAGACTCATTTCAAACCTCGTAAGGATACATTTGCTCTCGCTAAGCAAACGCAGCAACTTCAGTCATCCCGAGACTTGCAAGATCCTGGTGAATTTTGTGAACAAAACTCAGAGGACAGCTTGGATTGTCAGGCTGGCCACGCATGTATGAGAAAACTACAGTTTAAGTTTCCACCTTGCAATGAAGCAACAACTGGTGCAGATTGCTGTGATGATTCTGAAGAGGCAGAAGAGTCCGGAAGAAGCCCTTGCACTTGTACTTGTACTCTGACCTGCAACAGAGAGGCTTGCCTAAACCATTATCCCGTCACGTCAATGCAAGGGACACAAGGAATGTATAACCCTGCACAAAACGGACCTACTATGAACCAAGTTCCCCCAACAGGTTGCACGGCACAAGGCCAGAGGATTAATCCAGATGGGACAGTAAGTGACCTTCCATGTTATCCTCCAGCATATCCTCCGCAGGGTGTAGCCTTCCCAGCGGGTTCCACCTTTGCAGCGCCATATAACCCTCCTGGTGTTGGCTCTTCGTTTGTGAACACATCTTCCATGGGACATATCCCGGTGAATTTTGCACTCAGTCAGAAGAGTGTCGACCCCAACCAGGCACAAGGTTTAGCACCTGACAACCAGATTCCGACTATGGCTAGTAATGGTCCGCGACAGAGTGTAGTGGTTGGCACTCCTAATCACGGCTTACTGGCTGGCAGCCAGAGACAGACGCCTGTACCATCTACATCGATACCTGGAATTACCTTCTCACATGCCGACAATGCACCGAGATTTTCGGTGGCCTGTGACGCCACAGGGTACTGTAGCTCAACACCAGTGTTCCCTGGTGAATCTCCCCACTTCTTGGGAAGAAATAGCGTAACTTTCCAACAACAAAGACATTCCCAAGTATCGGATTACTCTCAGGCCGGAGCGCCACGCGCCAGCGAGCCTTCTCCGGCTCCAACACAGGTAAGCGCACCCCAATATTTTAACGCACCTGGACAAATTAACGGCGTTATGGATGGAACACCAGCTGCTCCTGGGTTTCAAGAGGAGTCTGTAAAAAGTGATGGTGGAGGTTCTATGAACAGTGGCATGCCGGATAAACCAGTTTATGATGTCAGCGCTGGCTATAATGTCGAGCATGAATTCATCAGTCCAGATTTGCCGGCTAAAAACGATGCTTGCCCAAAACAGATGCGCTGCAAGCTAACTTGTTTGGCCCAGGAGCTTGCGAGCTCAGGTCGTGGCCACATTAGGGTTTGTCCCTGCGAGAATTCAAGCACCAGGAGTAAATGTAGAAGTACACGCCAGGATTTAGCTAATGCGTGTAGCATGGCAGCAGGGAAAGTGGACAGTTTTTGCTGCACATGTTACAAGAAAACTGCTAGTGCTCAGAGACAAAAGATGGGGCAACCTTCTGACTCTCCAAAAAAATTCAACTTGAAGTTGGAATTGCCCTCTAGTTCAAAAAGAGGTGGTACTCTGTGCTGCACCATACCGGCCTCTTGTACATGTGGTCATTCTTCACAGCAGTGTGACCAAAGTCTTTCAAATAAGCGGCCAAGATCGAATATTTGGGATGAAGCCAACCGGATTCGCACCAGTGACAATTCCAGGACAGATTGGTCAAATTTGAAAGAGGAGTCCGGCAATGCAGCGGAGGACGGCGATGCCTGTATAGTCCTCCCTACAACCCCCGGAAAACGCAAAGTTTTTGAATCCAAGAATGGGTTTACTCTCCCAGTCAGACCAAAACCCATTTCCTGGATGCATACTGAAAATGCAATCTCGGTTAAGCCGAAAAAGGAGAACAACAGGTGTCGCTGGCGATCGCTGGATTTCTCCCGAAGTATTTAGATTATGTGCTGTGACATACGTATAGTAATGTGACATATTGTTTGTCTATTTTTTTGAGCGGGTGGGGGTGGGGTGGAGGAAATAAATATTAATTAAGTAGCTTTCAAACGCTATAACTCATCTTAAAGAAGCTGCAACCAGAATGTAACCAAAGATGTCGCAGTGCTAATGTAACCAAAGAAACTGCAGTGCTAATGTAACCACAGAGATTGCAGAGCTAATGTAACCATGGAGATTGCAGTGCTGATGTAACCAAAGAAGTTCCACAGCTAATGTAACCTAGAGATTGCAGTGCCAATGTAAGCAGAGAAGTTGTAGAGCTAACGTAACCAAAGAAGTTGTAGTGCTAATGAAACATAGAGACTTTCAGTGACAATGCAACCAAAGAGGACGCAGTACTAATGTAACCATAGAAATTGCAGTGGTAGTGTAATGGTTTAATAACTTTCTTCGTATTTTGGTCCCTCTTCAAAGACTGCAATATCTGGCTGAGCTGAGACAATGCGGGCGTTTAAAGAATCATCTAATAGTAACTCCAGCATTGCATTTTTACTGCCATTTTGGTAAGCATCGAGTCTTTACAATGAACCTTTCAGACACTCTAATTTTATAATTCTATAGAGATCTTATATGTATACGAAATAATTATGTCTCAAACTATGGATACACACAATCAACACTGGAAGGAAGCTATTCTATCTCCTTTTTTTTTTTCAGACCAAAACAGGTCAATAAACACACATCAAGAACAACAACAAACAACTACGGCAACTACAATATCAAGAGACAAACTTCCAATGTTAAATTTACGTTTTCTGTATCCAGCAACAGAATTAACGATGAAATGAAACAGTTTGAATTTAGTTAACAGATCTGTAGTATTTTAAACCTATCGATAAAGCTGTTTGTCCTTCAACATGCTCATTCTTTGTAACAGTCGCGATTCCTCGATGATAATCGTTCATAAGACCACATCTTCTACCCTGTCCACTTATCCTCCTGTTAGCTGCAGCACAGACTAGCTGACCTGAAAAGTCATTCAAATGTCGTCCCGCTCGTGAGCAAATTGGCAGTTTGCATTCTTTGTCATTATCAACTCCGCGAAGCACGATTACGTAGATTGACTTGAATTGGGACCCCTAAGAAAGAACGGCCCTCTCTTTTAAAGTCAGGAAAACAACTGATGCCCACGAGAAACACGGATCTTCCTCGTGCCTAAGTCAAAAGTAAGGGGTGAGGCAGAACAAGCCTGGTGTGGGCGCCAAACTAATGGCTCGCCGCCTAATTATTTTGCATCTGACTAATACACCAGGCACTGCCCAGACCGAGGCGGGATGGCTATGGGCAGTGCCTAGTGTATTAGAGACATGCATTATAATTGGGCAGCGAGCCATCAGTCTGGGGCTTACACCAGCCTTGACCCGTTTCAGGCCTGAGTACAGTGTGAATTGTCCGTCTGTCTCACTCATTAACCGCTTCCGCTAAACTGGTTATTGATAGTGTTTCTTTATCTCTCTTGTAAATTGATGAAAAATGAGAATGGCAATTTGCTTATGATCTGAGAGTGACGATATGTCAATGATCAGAAATTCATAAAATATCCCGAAATGCATATCTGTTCCGTCACTTTTGATGCCACCAATGAATACGTCCTCTGCTTAGCTATTCAGTATGAGCATGTAGGAAACGGGCAATGTTCAAATTTATTAGGAAAGTATTCTTCACTCATTATTGAAAAACGTTCCTGAAACGACTGAAATATTATATTACTAGTAGAAGAAGATTGTCCTTGGCCTGCGGAGTGTTAAGCTCGGATGAGAAAAACATAGAAAACAAAACAAACAAACAAAACTAGATGGAAATGGTATGTCCCTACTGCCATAGCTTGACGACGAATAGGGGTGGGTTTTGTCCAGAACTGAAACTTTACGGTCATCATCATCATCATCATTGCCTTTCTCACCCTGGATCAGGGTATAGGCCACCAACAAACACTTTCCATCCCTCTCTATCATGGGCCAGCCTCTTTACATTATTCCAAGTCTTTCCGCTTCGTTGCACATCATTTTCTCTGGCTCTTCTCCACGTTCCGCGCGGCCTTCCTCTTGATCTCTTGCCCTGGGGATTCCAATCCAATACCTTCTTCGTGATGCTGTTTCCTGGCCTCCTGAGAGTGTGGCCGATCCATCTCCATCGCCTCCTACCAATTTCCTCTCTGACTGGGCTCTGTCTTGTTCTTTTCCATACAATTTCATTGCTGACCTTGTCTGTCCATCTGATCTTAAGTAGCTTCCTCAAACATCTGTTGATGAAAACTTGGATTCTCTTTATGCAGGCCTGGGATGCATTCCAAGTCTCACATCCATACAACAGGACTGACTTCACGTTCGAGTTGAATATCCTCAGCTTTGTTTTTAGAGATATATCCTTGGTTCTCCAAATCTTGCTTAAGGACGTGAAAGCTGCCTGTGCCTTTCCAATTCGTGCTTTGACTTCTGCCTCTGTTCCTCCCTTATTGTCAATGATACTACCAAGATAGCAGAAGGACTCTACATCTTCCAGTGGTTGATCTCCTACTCTGACTTGTTCGCTTGGGGGTGCAACAATTTTTAGGACCTTCGACTTCGCAGGATGTATCCTCAATCCAATAGATTCTGAAATTTTGTTTAGAGCTGTAGTCTTTGCTTGCATCTGGTCGTGTGTGTGCGACAATAGTGCCAAGTCATCTGCAAAATCTAGATCGTCCAGCTGTGTCCATGGGGTCCATTGTATGCCATTTCTTCCTCAAACTTTACGGTGTTCTTCTCTAAATAAATCTGAACAGAATTTCACAAGTAATAGTTGTTGAGCGCTGTGCAGTGAACTGCATTGAAATATCAGCCACTTTCTGACATTATTCCTGCAAGTCCGATGTCTGTAGATCGAGTTGGACACGCTAGAAAAGTTTGTTGATTTTATATAGCTACAATCAGAGGATTCCTGGCAGGACATTTTTTGTAATCCAGGATGTAAAATCAAGAAAGCCACTTTTATTACAGAAACAAAACAGTTTTAGTATTATTTCATGACCGTGGAAGAAAATTGAAATAGAACTGTGTTCCTACCTGTCCTAAGGTTTTGCTGCACCATTGTTGGACAGAATATGAAATAAATTTTTTGTTTTAAAACCATGATTTGCACTAACCATCACCCGTGCATAAACATCATTAAACAAACGCTAAAATCTAAAACTTTCTTTGTCTTAGGTGACACTGTCTGTTTGTGTAAAGTGGGTCAGAGAGAAAGAGAAAGAGAAAGAGAGAGAGAGAGAGAGAGAGAGAGAGAGAGAGAGAGAGAGAGAGAGAGAGAGAGCGAGAGAGAGAGAGAGAGAGAGAGACCCAGTTAGAGCATCTCTTCTCAATTGTTGCAATGCTGGGTAGCC
Organism: Onchidella celtica; assembly: GCA_963931925.1. Lineage (NCBI taxonomy): Eukaryota > Metazoa > Mollusca > Gastropoda > Systellommatophora > Onchidiidae > Onchidella > Onchidella celtica. Next base: position 5,309,822 of record OZ007575.1, read on the forward strand.
CAGTACTACATGACTGTATACATGTGTATTGATGTTTAAGATGCTAGCATGAAAAGATGGAGGTCATAGCTGAATAACGGCGGGTTTGGTTGGCAGAAACGGAAGCTATCTATCTTATGTGAGGTACCGGTAACATAAAGCATCGTTACAAACACCACTTTAATAAAGTACACATCTGCGAATAAGATTTTGATCTTATTTGCAGATATCCGAGAATAAGATTATAAAACACTCCAAGACCTACTGAGAGAGAGAGAGAGAGAGAGAGAGAGAGAGAGAGAGAGAGAGAGAGAGAGAGAGAGAGAGAGATGTCATTGGTGATTGTCCCTCGTATTCGAGGAGGACGTATCTGCATAGTTATTTGTGTATGCGGAGATGGCTCCATAGTCCAAGTCGCGAGCATACAGACACAGAGCACTGGATATCTGCTGCTGTTGTCGCGGTAACAGACTCTACCGGACAGCGACGTTCTCTAGTAGTGTGGGCCTCGATTCTGCGCGCCTCTTCAAAAGTCCTTGAAGCTTGTTTTGTAATGTCACGCCATTGTGTTCTGTCTTCGGCTGCCTGGGCAAGGTCAACAGAGGAGGTGCCGCACCACTAGAGACTGTCTTTCGAAAGACTATCTTTGTAGTAGTAATGTGGGCGGCCTCTCCTTCTGTGACCCTGCGTTAGCTCTCCAAACAGCAGCTCTTTAGGGTTGCTGTGGTCATCCATCCATACGAGTTACCCAGATCAGCGGAACCGTGACTTTGCCTTGTCGAGGAATTCTGTATTGGAGATACTGTCCTGCCACCGGATTCCTAAGACGGAACGCAGGGCGCGTTGGTGAAAACGCTCGAACTGTTTCATATGTCGCCTGTAGACTGTTCATACCTCCCAGCTGTATAGGAGAGCTGGGAGAACAGCAGCATTGTACACCTTCAGGTTTGTACTCTGTGCAATATCGTGATGGACGAAGAACTTGCTGCGTAGTCGTCCCAAAGCTTGACTTGCTCTGTTGACTCTGGCGTTTTTCTCCTTGTCGAGGGAGCCGTCCGTGGAGATGACACTTCTCAGGTACCTAAAATTGTCGTCATTTCTCAGCACTGTACCATCGATTGTGATCCATGGCGGTGAGAAGTTGGTGTCGGAGTGTGGTGCAGGTTGGAAAAGCACCTCCGTTTTCTCCAGGCCGATCCTGAGACCGAACTGGTCGAAGGCCTCAGAGAACTTTGAGGGCAAGATCTGCAGGTCACTTGACTTGTGGGCCGCCAGGGCACAGTCGTCTGCAAATAATGCTTCTTGATTGAGGCTGTGTAGTGTCTTTGTTTTCGATACCAATCTGCGCAAGTCGAAGAGGAACCGTCGCAGGGGTAGTGTATGTAAAAGCCATCTTCTAGCTGTCGCGCCGCCAGCCTGAGGACACAAGTAAGAATCGGCGCCAGAACACAACCCTGATTTACACCCTTCCAGATCTCAAAAGGCTCCGACTGATCTCCGTTGGTAAGCACACGCCCCACAGGGAATATGAAATTGTTCTCTCTTGGATCCCTGGCCACATGGGCATCAAGCATAATGAAACAGCAGACATCCTGGCCAAAGAAACATTGAAACCAAAATATACCACACACTGACTTTAAACCCACTATTGATAACTTCATTAAATCGAGATGGCAAGAATGGAAAGATGGAATCAACCTGCGGATCCATGAAAGGATTATTTTCTGACGTGGATCCGCAACGCATCATGTCCTTTCTGAGAAAGGCTAAGATCTGCAACTTGATTTGATAACTTTTATACTCATTTACAAAACTTTTTTCTGATCATATAAAACAAGTTTTGAGAATTTACCAATTTGAATTATGATAAAATTATATGATTGTATTTAATTCTATGTTAAACATAAACGTTCTGAATACGAAACATTTAAATAAAGAACGTGCACCCAAAATAGACCGTGAAAGAAGCAAATTACTAAAAATAGATCATAATTGCGTGTCCCTGTTCTAAAAGCATGGAGTCGGGAGTGTTTGTTGCAAATTTTACGTGTGAATTATGCAAAATGGAACAACTTACCCAGAGTTTGCAGCATTTTTATATTATCCCCTTACATCACAATAATTCGTTATAGGCAATGAGAATGTTTCCAGAGTTTTGGAGAACTCCCAAAAAGGGCCTTTAAGGGCAGAGCTTTCACTCTTAGCTCCATTATAGTATGATTACAACTATTGTTACTGACTTATTGTTCAGCTCTCTAACCCTCTCCGCCCCCAAACCCTTAACTGCCTTGTCAGGAGCGTAGCCGAATTACACAGTCGTATTATAGTGAGTTGTGTTCACTGTCACTGTTCATCTATAGCAGGAGTGACCAAACCGCGGCTTTTTGATCTTCAATACGCGGCTCGCGGAAACTGTAAACTGCACCCATGCGAAAACATCAAGATGACTAGCTTTTGAAAGTAATGTCAAGATTAGAGGCCCATTGCGGATATCCGCCATCTTTGATGTAAGGACCGACGCATAACCATGGCGATGGTGGCATTGATTTTGATTCGTTAGCTGATTTGCACTGCGAGCACTTGAAGCGTCGCGAACCAATCGGCGGCGAGCTAAAAGTAGTTCACTACAGTAAACAATGGCACGTGTGTATGCACATGAGAGACGTTCGGCCAATTCTTTCACTTCCTTTCCCTTGTTCACACAGATGGTAGGGAATCTGACCAGCTTGGATCCATCCTTTCCACCCCTGTCATAACAGTCAACTGCAATGCAACCAGCAGGCATTTTAACCGCTTAGACATAATTATCGCGAAGTTACACTCATCAGCTGATCCACCGGCCATCTTGGGTGACGGAAGAACAAAACAAAAACACTCTGTGACGTCATTCGCTATAGGCCTATTGATATGATCAGTATTTTTAACCAAGAAACAGAGGTTTATAATTACGTAGCTTAATAACTTTGACCAGGGTGACTGTCTGAAGATTGTATTTGTCATTCATTTAAGGGCAGATTGGAGAATGAGACGCCAGTGAAGTAAAGACGGGCTCCCACATCTGAAACCAAGTCGTTGTTTTGTTTTTTTTCGGTTACTTTTTTCTCCTTCCATATGGACTTGTGCACGGTTGAACATATTGTAAGAGTTTTCCGGATCTATTTCATGACTTAGTCCAGTGGCTAAACTCCCTCATTTCATGTACAACACCAGGCATAAAGAACATGTCCTGAACCTGTCAGATTTGTATTTGTATTTGTAAACTACTTTAATGCCATTTGGGAAATTTGCCTTTGTGCCATTGCAGCCCAGTTACAACTGGAGCAGGCACGTCGTCGCCACAGTGCAGCATAAAGAACATATTCTGATCCTGTCAGATTACCCTGTTTTCATATGACATTCGCACGTTTTTTTTAGAAGTTCCCGCAGTTCATTACGTTATTCAATATACATTCAGTATAGTTACTACAATCGTCAGTCAAGAATGTGAAAACATTTGGTATATTATTAGGTGTATTTTGTGATAACTGAAACTAATACAAATAACAGTTAAAAAAAAAAGTTCATGCATGAGAAAATATCGTTGCATTCGTGTATTTCTTAAAATTTACATAAAATTTTTGTAACAAAATGTGTCTGTAACAGTAAAAACGTCCTACCCTAAAATGTTTTGGTTTGGTATAAGGTATCGCTATGCCAAGTAGTTCCTTTCTAATCAGAAGTGCAGGTTTTAGTGGTTTTTTCAGGCAAAGTCAGTCCACTATGTGTGTAAATTTTGTTCACATCTTGTGGCTCTCGGACATCTGAAATTATCGTATGTGTCTCTAGACTAGGTCTTACATTAAGCGGGTTTGGCCACACCTGATCTATAGCCTACTATGTAAGATACTACGGTCCCCTACACATGCCGTCTGGTGACCGTCACGGGGATCGCAAACACCAGGGAAAGAAAAAAAAAAACCAAGAAACCGCGCTTTGAACAAATCAGCTCATTAATTTTGTTTGCTGCTACGTGGTAAAATTCATCTGACCTAGACACACTTCAAAGATATCACCGGTTAGCGAGCAAAAAGGCGGATAGAGGGTCAAAGATAAGCTCCTGTATCTGAAACTTCAAACAGATTGTATTTTTATTTTATACTATGGCATTGATAACAACGCCTGCGTGTAGTTTATGGGTAGTTCCATGGAAATTGATTAAAAAAACAAACAAAGAAACAAACATACATAAAACGTCAAAATGTAATTAATTCTTTTCCTTAATTCATGAAAAAAAGAAGATGCTTGTCTTTAATCCAGTTTGGGCAATTTACAAAAAGAAGAAAAAGCACCAAAAAAAAAAAATGCATTAAGATGTATAAATATCACGCCATATCATAACAAATTCATTTTTTATAATTAAGAAACTGAAAGTGTAATTCTTGAGAGATCAAGTACACCAGAGATCTTCGTAGGAAAGAGGGAAGAGAATCTCCGTAGAATAAGATGAGGAGTCTGGGTGTGTTCCAGTGCCCAAGGAGTTGTCTGTGGGCGGAGACTGCGCTCGAAATCACGTGTTTTCCCAACTAGATGGTGACGGTGTGTATACAAACATGATTAAAATTGTATCTTATCAATAGGCTCCACCACCATATGTTCACCAAGTTTGAAATAGGAACATCTGCCATATGTGAGTGCAGCCAGTCTCCTCAAAACACAGAGCATATATTGCAGAACTGCACACTCTACTCAGCACTGCGAGAAACATAATTATTGGCCCAAACCCACCGACCTGAATATCAAACTCTGTGGTGCTCTGCCAGAACTGCAGAAATCCGCAGATTTTCTTAAAAGAACAAATCTGCAGCTTTAGATTTGGTGAACGAAAGAAGAAAGAAGAAGAAGTATCTTATGTTGCCTCTGTGAGACAGTTTTCATGGAATAGCCCGAGATAGCTTGCTTTTTTGAATGAGGTCACGCGAGGACATCTCAAGATGTTTCGCTATCTCGTGACTGTCCCTCGCGCAATGTATCATAAAGTAAAGTCAAGAAACGCCCATCTTTCACTTCACCCTTGCACGTCCTGAGAATAGGTGGCTCTCCAGAACGCAAGGTAAGGATGATTTGATGTAAATTTATTTTCTTCTGTGCACACTGGCTTTATATTGCAGGCTAATACAAAAAAGGAGACTGGATTAGATTACTTGATACTTTCGAAAGTGTCATTCAGACTGTTGGCGCTGAGAGAAAAAAAAAGGGGGGGGGGGTGGGGGGGGGGGGGAGGGAATGGAAATTGCACCACAATAAAGTCTCTCGCCACTGTTTTTGTTTTGTAGAGAGATTGTTCAGAGATTAGATAGGTACAAACTTTCATAAACTGTAATCATTTTGTGCCATTAATAAGGTTATTTATAGCTACAAGCCCTCTAGCGGCTGGATGTTAAATGATACAGTAATGTGAAAAATGGAGTTTACAAAGCAGAACAGACAGCATGATTCAGCGCCCACTGAGAATGTAGTACACTGAACGTATACATTGTGTCCCATTCGTCAACACGTTGCATAAATCCTCTCGAGATTCAACAGCTCAATTAACTGCGCATTCTGCAAATTATTCCCCTGTCGCGCCGTATCGTATCGTATGCTCATAATTATATTTTATAGCTTTACGGTCCGCAACTCTTAATTCACTTCTTCATGCCAAGTTTCAGAAAAATCCGTTCAGCGGTTTTCATGACTCTTCATAGCAAAGAGATTTTCTTGTATTTTATATAACAGACTGGTATAGTTACTGTTTTCTCTAATGTCAGTGTTGTCAAGACGTTCATTCAAGTGGGATTTCCTGGAGACGCAGCTGAAGAAATTTCAACATGAAGTCTCTAGTCCTGGCGGTGTTTGCTGCTCTGCTGGCTACAACTTTCGCTGCTCGTGTGATCAGGTGAGTGACTTGGAAATTTTGTTGATCGAATTGATTGATCGACTTCTAACAACTAGAATGATGGCTCAAGATTTGGTAGTCACAGCTTTAATACTGGTTATTTGTAGCTTTGGTCGCAAAGTCATTCTCACAGGAGCGGGCTACAGGAGGATGCTAACTCACTCAAGCAGGTGGATAGACAGACAGACTGACAGACGGACAGACAGACAGACAGGCAGTCAGGGAGATAGGGAGACAGACAGGCAGAGCTAGAGAGGCAGACAGACAGACAGATGATAGATAGATAGATAGATAGATAGATAGATAGATAGAAAGAAAGATAGATAGATACATAGATAGACAGACAGATAGATAGATAGATAGATAGATAGATAGATAGATAGATAGATAGATAGATAGATAGATAGATAGATAGATAGATAGACAGATAGATAGATAGATAGATATTGTCACACAATATTCGTCCACATGATGCTATATTTGACCAGAATTCCCCTGTTCAAAGCCAAGTCACCAAGAGAAATCTATGACTCGATTGGCCTGAAAGTCCCAGCATTGATGCAGAAATATGCAGGTTACGGCGCCACACCCGAGCCTCTCACCAACTATTTGGATGTAAGTCAAACTGGCAACAAAAACCGCTAGATCCACAGTGCACTGACAATATTGTCCGGGACCCCTTGAAGAAATTAAACTGTTTTCATGGATTAAAGGAGAGAGCAATGTTTCTCATGTTTATTCATGTAACTGAAGATTCTAATTCGATGGTCTCATAGTAAACCTTCGTAACTCGACTTCTTTTTCTTTTTTTTCGTTCAAAATTTGACATTTTTGTAGCCTTTAACAGAGCCCATATTGTGTTATAGTTTAGGGTTTAAATCCTGAAAACTAAGGGTTAAAAAACGTTTTTATAAAATGTTGTAACTGTTAAGTCTGATAAAATATGTTATTCGGCTTTTTTGCTCCCCCCCCCCCCCCCCCCCCCCAAAATGTAAAATTGCTACAACCGAGTCATCATCATTGCCTTTCTCACCCTGGATCAGGGTATAGGCCACCAACAAACACTTTCCATCCCTCTCTATCATGGGCCAGCCTCTTTACATTATTCCAAGTCTTTCCGCTTCGTTGCACATCATTTTCTCTGGCTCTTCTCCACGTTCCGCGCGGCCTTCCTCTTGATCTCTTGCCCTGGGGATTCCAATCCAATACCTTCTTCGTGATGCTGTTTCCTGGCCTCCTGAGAGTGTGGCCGATCCATCTCCATCGCCTCCTACCAATTTCCTCTCTGACTGGGCTCTGTCTTGTTCTTTTCCATACAATTTCATTGCTGACCTTGTCTGTCCATCTGATCTTAAGTAGCTTCCTCAAACATCTGTTGATGAAAACTTGGATTCTCTTTATGCAGGCCTGGGACGCATTCCAAGTCTCACATCCATACAACAGGACTGACTTCACGTTCGAGTTGAATATCCTCAGCTTTGTTTTTAGAGATATATCCTTGGTTCTCCAAATCTTGCTTAAGGACGTGAAAGCTGCCTGTGCCTTTCCAATTCGTGCTTTGACTTCTGCCTCTGTTCCTCCCTTATTGTCAATGATACTACCAAGATAGCAGAAGGACTCTACATCTTCCAGTGGTTGATCTCCTACTCTGACTTGTTCGCTTGGGGGTGCAACAATTTTTAGGACCTTCGACTTCGCAGGATGTATCCTCAATCCAATAGATTCTGAAATTTTGTTTAGAGCTGTAGTCTTTGCTTGCATCTGGTCGTGCGTGTGCGACAATAGTGCCAAGTCATCTGCAAAATCTAGATCGTCCAACTGTGTCCATGGGGTCCATTGTATGCCATTTCTTCCTCCACTGGTGGTTTCTTTCATAAGCCAATCAATCACCAGGACAAACAGAAATGGGGACAGCAAACAACCCTGCCTAACACCAGTCTTGATATCAAAGCTGTCAGTAAGCTCACCATCGTATACAGTACAGTTTATCATGCGGCTCCCGATTTGGAGATAAGGAATCAATTTCAAGTAAAAGAGTTTTTGATTTCCCTCTCTGGAAAAATGAAATTATTCGAGCTCGGGCACTTCCATGATGGGGCCAGTGTTATAATATTGTTGGTTTGCTAAGAATGAGAGTACTCCAGTAGTGTAACATAGAGGTATTGGTGAGCGAATGCTTGATGGAGACAACACCAAGTACAGTAATGTATGATAAGGGTGAAGCGTATTTAGTGTAAACCTAGTCTATGCCATAGATATGCACTACTGAACGGGGTCTATGCTCAGAAAAACGGGAGTAAAAATCTGATCTTTCTTTTAGTGGATTTTTTTTGCTTTTCTTTCACTCATCGGTTTTCTGGGCACTAACAAGTTATCCATTTCAAGAAGGGCTCACCCTTGTCATGAACTGCTTGTGTCACATTTTTATGCCATATATTTCAGGCACAGTATTATGGCCCCATCACTATTGGCAGCCCTGGTCAGCCTTTCAACGTGGTCTTTGACACTGGTTCATCCAATTTGTGGGTTCCTTCCAAGAAATGCAAACTGACCGACATTGCCTGCCGTAAGCATCAATGATAAATCGCTAAGGCCCTTAGCTCACCGAGGCAAATCTGTGTTGACCCCGTACGCCAGACCGACACAAGTCTAATCTGGCCAATTGATTCAAAGGATGTTCAAGTCTGAGTCAAAGGGACACAGAACAGACTTGACTCAGAGCACAACTAGCTTACACGTACCTCTGGCCAATACATCGGCTCCAAATCCACATACTATAATTGGAAAACCTCGATAGCCTACATTGGGGCAAATTCTAAACACAAATGGACTATTTACCGATTACATACCAGAGCGCCCCAAAAGCTGTCTCATCAAAGCCTACAAGCACTTCAAGCCATTTCTATATCAAGCCATTTCTATACACTGTCATGCTCATTAGCAAATTGCCCACCTCTTTGTTCATCACTTTGCAAGAGAGATTTAACAAAAGTGTGTTTGGCAATTCTCATTGTAGAGGAACCTTCCAGCCTAGGCCTGTACCGATCTCACTGTTCACGTAGGCACTTTCGTTTTTCCGCCTCTTAGGAGATCCATTTTCTTTACTTAAGAGTGTCTATTCGATTTAAACTATTTAGTCGGGCTTCGCGGATTGGATATTGACAAAGAATACAACATGTCTATCTCCGGGTCAGGCAATTTGCTTATGAACCTGAAGATATAGCCTAATTAATTATGTTTTTGAATGTTTGTCCTTGACATTGATCATGTGCATTAAATTTGTAACTTACTATTCACGAAACAAACAAAAATAACAATAGCAATGACAACAACAATCAGTACATTTATTATCAACACCACCAGCATCAGCGCGTCTTGTCCTTTCTGGAAGAGGTTAAGATCTACACATTGATGAAACAATTGTTCTAGGTCTGCACAAGACAATATTTGAAGTCTGTACAAAACAATGTGTGAGGTCTGTACACGATAATGTTTGAAGCCTGTACAAGATAATGTGTGAGGTCTGTACAAGACAATATTTGAAGTCTGTACAAGACAATGTTTTGAGGTCTGTTCACGATAATGTTTGAGGTCTGTACAAGACAGTGTCTGAGATCTGTACATGACAATGTTTGAAGTCTGTACAAGACAATGTTTGAGGTCTGTACAATACAAGGTTTGAGGTCCGCACAAGACAATGTTTGAAGTCTGCATCAGACAATTTTTTTAGGTCTGTACACGACAATGTTTGAGATCTGCACAAGACAATGTGTGAGGTCTGTACAAGACAATGTTTGAGGTCTGTACAAGACAATGTTTGAGATCTGTACAAGACAATGTTTGAGGTCTGTACACGACAATGTTTGAAGTCTGTAGAAGACAATGTTTGGGGTCTGTATAAGAGAATGTTTGAGGCCTGTACACGACAATGTGTGAGGTCTGTACAAGACAATGTTTGGGGTCTGTGCAAGACAATGTTTGAGATATGTACACGACAATGTGTGAGGTCTTTACAAGATAATGTTTAAGGTCTGTAAAAGACAATGTTAGAGGTCTGTAGAAGACAATGTTTGAGGTCTGTACACGACAATGTTTAAGGTCTGTACAAAACAGTGTGTGACGTCTTTACAAGACAATGTTTGAGAACTTCACCAATGTAACAATTTTATACGAAAATTTCCAATTTTTTTCCATGAAATTTGAATTGATCTGGATCTGCATATAGAAAGTAAATAAAGGACCACAAAATATGTGAAAGGCGGGAAATGGCCCTTATCATGCCGATTCGTCGTAAAATCCAAACTTCAACTTATCAACATCAGCTACATCATCAGCGTTGTCATTATCAAATCATTTTCTTATTCGTCACTGCCAGGCGACACGTCCAGGTGTATCATTACACATTTGGGCCTGTGTCGCGCTCAGACAAAACTGTTTTGTATCTCTTTCGATTCAGTGGGCGAGGTCCCTCTTTCCATCAGCTGACTCAAAACAATCTTGACGCGTCAGAACTGGTTAAGACAGTGGGACAGACTTGTTTCGGACACATCATTCGGCGAGGTCCTGTTTAGGACCACAGTTTACACCTCACACGAATCTCACACGAACACAAGACAGAGTTGGTGCAGTGCGCCATTGGCCTTATTAAAATTGACACTATTGTCAGCACCATGATTGTACAACCTCTTTTACCACCATAAGCAGTAGTACCATGTCTATGTTAAACCCCCCTTTGCTAACTCTCCCACAGAACTACATCAGAAATACGACAGCAGCAAATCCTCCACTTACAAAGCAAACGGAACTGTGTTCAACATTCGATACGGGACGGGAAGTCTGACTGGTTTTCTTAGCACCGACAAAGTCACGGTGAGGACATCTTCTTCATCATCATCATCATCATCGACATCCTCCTCCGCCTCATCATTATCGTTATCATCAGCGTCGCCATCATCATCGTCATCATTACCAACATCATGATCACTACCATCATTACCACCACCACCATCATCATCATCATCATCATTGTGGTCGCGGTCATCATAAGCTCGGGGTAGGATATCAGTTGTTTATACGATTTCGTTGTCAGTATAATACTACTTGGCAAGCTAGAAAACAGAAAATGGTACGAACTCAACAGACCACTAAAGAATAAAACTAAAACTGCCTGTCCATGTGTTGTTTCTGTAATTAATAGTTTTTCATCCAGGGGATGCAATTTTTGCCTTTACATTTCGGAAGTGTATATCCATACAACATGTTTACAAACAAGCGCAACTGGTGAAGGTTTGCTGAAACAAAACTCTTTATGGTGTTCACGAATTTAAAGTGACAACACATGGAATAGTCAGATGGACCTGGGGGCGTGAGGGTCTAGTCAGTTTCTATCAATGGGCGGTAGTCAGATTGACTAATCAAGCGAAAAGGGGTTGGGGTAGCCATTGGTGATCGACGTACACTCAAGTATAATATTATTAGCGCAGATCACGCAATCTCCGAGCAGAAGTCGGATTGTTTTGATACTAAGCCGATTCATATTTTTAAAAACTATGCAAATTAACAAGGTCAGTAATATAGTATTCCGGTGTGTGTTCTACGTCATCGCATTGTGTGCATTGTACGGATATGCACTGTCCATATCCGTACAACATGTGCGCATATGCGCTTCCTTCTGTAATTAGCTTTTCATCCAGGGGGAGCAATTCTTTTCCTTTAGATTATTTTCCAGTTGCCCAGCTCTTCTACCTTCATCATTCAAGGGAAACAATCGCAATTTTTTAAAGACTCAGCGTGATTGAGTCCCTTTATTCTCGCAACCGAGTTCTTTGTGAAACTCAACAACGTTGGCATTTCTACAGCTCATAGCTAACTTTCTGTATGGATACGATATAAGTTGTAATGATAGATTTTGGACACTCTGTAACTAACTAAATATTGAATTCCTCCCCTCCCTACCCCCTTTTTTCTTTATATTCCGCTGTCAAAGCCTGACAGTTTAGGAGTAATGAAATAACTTGCTGAGATGTTCCTCCCTTTTTTTGAACATTCTATTTGCAGATTGCCGGTTTGGACGTGAAAGACCAAACATTTGCCGAGGCAGTCCAACAACCTGGCATCACGTTTGTTGCCGCCAAATTTGATGGCATTCTGGGCATGGCCTACGCAAACATTGCTGTTGACAACGTCGTGCCAGTTTTTTACAACATGGTCGAGCAAAAATTGGTTGAACAGTCGGTTTTCTCTTTCTTCTTGGACAGGCAAGTATACAAAATTTAGCTTTTCTTCCAACGGAAATGAACTGGTCGGTTTTAAAGACCCATGGGCTATCCAAAATGAAGTAGTTTTGAGAAAACTGATGTTTAAAGATATTTGTTCCCTGGCAAATGCCTGGATCTCATCTAGTATCTGACGGATATTCTGATATTCCAAAGGCTATACCCATGCTTGTAACTACAGATTGGAAACGAAGCTTCTCATCAGGGCAGGACAATGTTCTCTTATGAAGTCTACGGTGAAATTTGAATGTCCGAAAAATGCCGGATACTCCATCCCTTCCCTTGTCTGTTAAACACGGTCAATTTTGAAAAGGCCAAGACATCCAGGTATCTATTTAATCTTTAGTCATCAGAAATCATGCCCGAAAAAAAAAAAAAACACAAAAAAAAAAAACATGACAAATATCAGTCGTTTCTCAGTTTCTCTGTCAGTTCTCTTTTCTGTGCCTCAATATTAATTTCTATGGTTGCCCATTTCATCATCATTTTCATTTCTTTCTTTTCTTACCTGAAGAAAGTATGAGTAGCAAGAGGTCTAATGAAATGCATGAGCCTAAATTTACAACAGTAATACAATTAATTACTTTTAAATCATCGCAGTCTAAAAAGGCTATAGAAGCGCCAAATTTGACTGATTATACTACATTGGATCATTTGTGCGTAAACTGAGTTACTTTTATTACACTGATAAACTGACGCAATTTTGGTGGCACCTAAAGTCAAGACTGTTTTGTCTCAGTTTTAGAATGAGATGTGAACCATAGAGTCAAACAGGGCCTGGAGCACTGGGCAAAGCCGAGACAAGACTGTCTCACTAATACCGACACGTCCAAACTGTCCTGAGTCAGATGATGGACAGAGAGACCTCGCATACGGAGTCAAAACAGGCATGAAACAGACTTGACTCAGAGCAATACAATTAATTAGTCATTTAAGTAATCTCCATCTGACAGTGCACATCGGTACATTTCACTTATTGTAAGGGAATTAATTTGTTTACATTAATGTTGATAATTTCTGCATAAACTGAGTGACTTCTTCTACACTGATAAATTGATGCAATTCTTCTATCTATTCCTATCTCGCGTTTTCCTCTACTTGCAGAGACCCCAAAGCTGCCACTGGCGGCGAGTTGACACTGGGTGGAGCAGATCCTGAAAGATATACCGGAAATTTCACCTACGTACCCGTGTCAATACAAGGATATTGGGAGTTCAAAATGGACGGGTATGTATGTTTTTTTGTATGTGTTACATCTGTACTCTGTGGTGACTTACAATGCAAACATAACATAAACAATTAGAAGCTACAAGACATTCGAGATGTTTACTTTTTCCGGAAACATATTTATTTATTCATTTATCTATCTATCTGCTTATTTATTTATTTATCTTTTTATTTATTTACTTATTTAATTTTGTCTTCTTTTTCCAGGTTAAACTTAAAAAAAAAAGATGTATTCAACCCTGGCGGCTGGAATTAAAGTTAACTTGTTCATTGAAATAATATTATGAATTAAATCAAATGATGGCTTTTAAAGCCGGTAATCCCAGAGTAAACGAAACGCACCATAAACCTATTTAGTGTCAGGACATTGTCCGCTTTCTTTGTCGGGGGTAGGTCAAAAATAGCCGAAATCGAGCTTACGTGCTTTATGGATTGGCCCCTTTCTGTCAGATTTGGTCGTTCTAGCTGGTGCGTATTGACCGCAGGTGGAATTACAAAGCCGTATAGAGCAAACTCTGACTTAATATGTTCATTGCTCATCAATGGCTTACTATGTAAAGTGCCACATTCCCCTAACAGAAAGGGCTGCCTCGTGAACAGCCTCGAGGCGAATAGCAGATTGAATGACAACTTACCAATACAGTATCACCTTATTTTTCTTTATACACACAATTTTCTTTTTTCTAATATCGTGTACGTATTCTATCCGTTACGGCAAATGTCTGTGTATATCATTGTACGTCAGTTTGCACTTTTTAGTATCGTTTTATACAATCTACTTGTTATAATTTCCTAAGACTTATAGTCTTCGTCAGTCATCATAAAAGGCGAAAAACGAAAGAAAAACAAATAAGAAACAAATTTTTAGCAGGGCAAAACGTGAATGTTTTTTTTTGTTTTTTTATTTGTCTCTTGTAAAAAATTTTCTTTTCGGGCCCTATACGTGTTTTTGTGTGATACGGCATTATTCAATCAGTGAGATTTCCCCCTCTCAGCTTGTCGTTAGTGGGAAGTTCCTCCAAGTTCTGCAACGGTGGCTGTAACGCTATAGCCGACACTGGCACCTCGGTGATTGGTGGCCCCAGTACTGAAGTCACCCAGCTGAACAAAGAGATCGGTGCCACCCCTATAGGCCGTGGAGAGGTAAGTCAACACCAGGGTACCCTGGATACTGAACAGTCATTTCTTTGGCTTTTTATTGATGTAAAGGTTGGCAGTAATAGTATTGACTGAACTGCCATTAAAAGTACACCGATTTATGTAGATAGATAGATAGATAGATAGATAGATAGATAGATAGATAGATAGATAGATAGATAGATAGATAGATAGATAGATAGATAGATAGATAGATAGATAGATAGATAGATAGATAGATAGATAGATAGATAGATAGATAGACAGACAGACAGATAGATAGATAGATACATAGATAGATAGATAGATAGATAGATAGATACAGGCAGGCAGGCAGGCAGGCAGGCAGGCAGACAGACAGAGAGATAGATAGATAGATAGATAGATAGATAGATAGATAGATAGATAGATAGATAGATAGATAGATAGATAGATAGATAGATAGATAGGCAGACAGATAGATAGATAGGCAGACAGATAGACAGATAGGTAGATAGATAGATAGATAGGTAGATAGATAGACAGATAGATAGATAGATAGATAGATAGATAGATAGATAGATAGATAGATAGATAGATAGATAGACAGATGGACAGATGGATAGATAGATAGATCGATAGATAGATAGATAGATAGATAGAGATAGATAGATAGCTAGATAGATCGATAGATAGATCGATCGATCGATAGATAGATAGATAGATAGATAGATAGATAGATAGATAGATAGACAGATCAGATATTAATTTATCTACACCTGTATTGATTGACTGACTGATTGACTAAATGATTGATTGATTGATTGATTACCTACCGTGATCACCTGACATTCTTCCATTCTGTTCCACTCCACTCCCCAACACAGTTTACCATAGATTGCAGCAAAGTTCCCAGTCTGCCAAACATCAACTTTGAACTGGGTGGCAAACAGTTTACACTCACATCCAAACAGTACGTTCTGGAGGTAAGATATCTCTCTCTGTCCGTCTGTCTGTCTTTCTTCAAACATCTGTTTCTCACTTTCGGTTTTTTCGAGAGGAAAGGAGGTCTTCGCCTAATAAATCAGTTTGGTTTTCTCTTTTGGGTTTATCTATCTATCTATCTATCTGTCTGTCTGTCTGTCTGTCTGTCTGTCTGTCTGTCTGTCTGTCTCTCTGTCTCTGTCTGTGTGTTGGTCCGCCCGCCTGTCCGTCCGTTCGCCTGTCTGTCTGAGTGTCCTCTATCTGTCTGTCTGTTTGTCTGTCTACCGTATCTGTTCGTCCATCTATCGAATAAACAGGCAGTGAAAGAAGATAGCAGTTACTATAACAGAAGTACTGATTGCAATAGAGCGGTCCATATGAGACAGCTGGTGCTTATAGCGTGCACAGATTCGAAACTGCCACCTAGCAGCAAATACAGTTCATGAAAAGTGACGTATTTTACAAAGCCAAATAGGGAAAAAGTTGAATATTGTTCACTGTTCAGCTATCGCTATAGGCCTTGTCACTTGTTGTGGAATTATAACCCCAATCGCTGTGGGAAAACTCTGGCTATTTTTCCTTTTTCTTTTCTTTTTTTTTTTTTTCAGTGGCAAGTAGCACTGTCACAATTTTGCATCATAAATTTACCATTATATCAAGCATTCTTTTCATATTATGCACCATGGGCCCCGCCCCTGATCAGTGTGGAAATTATGCGGTTTATTTAGTGGTGTGAAGAAGACAGTGTCTCATCTTATCGTTTCTAGTATCTTTGATAGTACTATTGTAGTGAAAGTCGAGTAGATGGCGCTGGTTACAGCTACTGTTATGGTATCGTTTGTCTTGGGGGCCAGCCAGTGAGTACGGACGTTCAATTTTAGTGGTTTCTTACCCTGCCCCACTTTCCCCACCCCCAACCTGCAAGCGTTCATACGCTTGGTTTCAATCCCTCCCTCTCACCTAGTATAAGCGTACTGCCACTAGAATATCAAATGTCCGTGATCAGGCTTTGATATTCTGAAATCGGAAATGGAAATTTGCGGGGACTATTTGACTCTTCCAATAATTTGAAACATGGCCTAAAGTTGATATTTATGCAACCCTACATCTTATTTCGTTGAAAAATGCAAATAAAACTAAGGTGCCTGATCCATTATCGTAACTGAAAAGAGTACTATATGTGTTTGTCAGAAGCCCATCCACTTTCCATCATGTATGTTTTTCGTACGCTGGGAGTCACCCAAGACCCATTATACCAAGACGGTGCAATTCAAGCACTTCCGTCCGCCGAGCCAGGAGTTTCTAAAAATAGTCCGGCGCGTACAATCGTAAAAACAGGCACGCGGTTCGTCGTACCGGTACGTGTTAATTATCGAGGAGACCAGTGCTCCTTTGTGAAGAATCAGAATTAACACTTTGCAAGGCTGTTGGCCGACTTGAAGTTTATGTCTATTATAGTAAATTGGACTTCAGACATATACATCTTTGCATTCCTCATACAGTCCCAACATTTTTGTGTTTGGACTAATGCATATGTGCTATGGAGATCATCAGCTGTGTGTTTGTGTTTATGAAGAGGGAGGGGCGTAAAACTCTAATTGCTAATTCAACTTTCGGTATAACGGCATCGTCTTTTTGTTTGTTTGAGGAAGCCGTAAAAGGTCATCGATCAAATACTGATAAACTTTCTCAAAGCTAAGGAATCCCACACGTACAATCAATAATTATGTGAATGAACTTTTCCACTTGATCATCCCGAATTTCTTTTAAAGGAAGTGTTTTGTTGTTGTTTGTTTGTTTGTTTGTTTCTTTCCTTTTTCCTTATTAATCTTCAAGCAATAGAAATTCAATCAGAAATAGTGCCCCAAAACAGAAAATTTCAGGAAAGAAAGCAACATAAGTAACACTTTTTCAATGTTCAGTATCATCAGAATACTGCGGCTGGATTTTGTTGAGTTTTTGTTGATTTTTTGAATCGCCCATCTGGTCACTTTTCCTACTTCATTACCCTTTTTCTGCTACCCTGGTTATCTCTACACTTTTCATAAAATTAGAAAATGTGAATTTCCTCTCTGGTCTGATGTATGTGAGAACTTCATTCAAAGTTTGTGTTTTATACCCATTTATTTGCTTTAATCATTTAAATAATGGCCCATCTGGTCTCTTTTCCTACTTCATTCCTCTTGTTCTGCCACCCTGGTTATCCTTACACTTTTTCATAAGATTAGATGTACCGGTACAGTTTCCCTTTGGTTTTGTGTATGTAGGAACTCGACATTCAAAGTTTGCAGTTTAAACTCATTTATTTGCTTTAATCATTAAATTAATTCTTTGAATAGATGTTCTATTGTACAGTTCTTGGTAGTCTTGGTAGTCTATTAACCTCATCTCATCCAATGGGACAAAAAGAAAATATCACTGTTTACTTCATGCCACTATTAAATCTTTGCTAACCGAGCCATGACTGGGCACACCATACGCGCTGGGTCAGTCTAGCAGACAACGCACGCCGCGGAACTCTTCGCCTTTGTATTTAACGATCGATAGTATAGTGGGTCTTGGGAGTCACTACGCGGTTGCTACCTCCCCCGTGCGTACGGGTATCTAATGATTGGCCCCTGAACTCGGTGGTTATTTCAAAGATAATGATAGCTCACAGCACATGTCTAGACTTGTGGATTATGGTGACCCGTCATTGAAACTGTTATCTGCCAAGTGAACTCGCGGTGTGAATTTTGGACCTGCTAAAAGTTCAAGTTATGGTATCATGATACAGGTCATGCCATGTTATCTCAGGGTATACCTTTGCCCGGTCACCTTTTGTGTGATCATTTTAATTCTGTTTTCTTTCATTCTTTCCTTCTCTCTCTTTCTTTCTATCTTTGTTTTTTGTTCTTTCTCTTTTCATCTGCTGTAATCTCCTCTGTTATCGTGTAATAGCCCCCAACACCCTTCTCTCTTTCTCTCTCTCTCTCTCTCTCTCCCTCTTTCTCTCTCTTTCTTTCTTTCTCTCTCTCCTTTTTCTCTCTCTCTCTTTAT
This sequence comes from Onchidella celtica, assembly GCA_963931925.1. NCBI lineage: Eukaryota > Metazoa > Mollusca > Gastropoda > Systellommatophora > Onchidiidae > Onchidella > Onchidella celtica. The sequence goes on from OZ007575.1 coordinate 5,328,356, forward strand.
CTCTCTCTCTCTCTCTCTCTTCCCCTCTCTATTCCTCTCTTTCTCTCACTCTCGCTCTTTCTCAAATTTACAATATGATGTAACGTTTACTACAATCTCTATCTTCCCAGGTCACCAGATTTGGCGAGACTCTGTGTTTGAGTGGTTTCGCCGCCCTTGACGTGCCCCCACCTAGGGGACCTCTCTGGATTCTCGGCGACGTTTTCATTGGCAACTACTACACTCAGTTTGATCTGGGAAACAATCGTGTGGGATTCGCCACCGCTAAACCTTAAACCTCGGCAAACCATGCAACACATTTGATCACGTTATCAGTATCATCAATAAAAGCATTGAATAATGCGCTAGCGCTCAAGCTGTTTGTTGGATAATGTTGTCAATCTCACATACGAGGGTAACATGGTAAATTATCGTAATTCGACTTTGTTTGTTTTTTGTTTTTTTTTAAATTGAAATATTTGGCTTGCTTGTAGCTTTTGACAGCCCGTTGGTTGTGTTTGAGGGTTAAATTCTGAAACCAAGGGTTAAATATTTTTTCTTATTTTCCCTCCATTCTCGGCTTAACAATCGTCATCGCCGTCGGCATCATAATAAAACACTACAAATTCACAAGAATCTCACAACAGATTAAAAACATACACGCACATAATATATAGGCCTACACACAGCACACTACACACAACATCATATACACAAAGAATTATTCTGCCATGTTGTGGAAAGAATTATGAATGATCTTACTGCTGAGGCTGATTCTGGCAAAGTTCGTTTGCGTAATCATTTGGATCTGCGAACTGCATTGGATAGCACTGATTACCAGCTTTAGTTGGAAAGGCTTGAAGTGACTTTTGATACAATGGGCACAGCCCTCAAGTGGTTCGCCGTCTGTCTGCCAAATGGCCGGCAAGTTATCATGATCAAAGACAGAAAATCTGATAAACATCTTCTTAAATATGGCATGCCCCAAGATTCTGTACTTGGACCGTTTTGGGTTTACTACTTACACACAACCATTAGTTAAGTAAAATACAAAAGAACGATCATAGCTATCACCTTTATGCAGAGGATACCCAACTGTATGGCTCAGCTACGTCCATAAGTTTGATGAACTTGTCAACAGATGGGAGCATTGCGTAGCATCCGTGAAGACCTGGATGAATAGAAATAGATCAAAATGTCAGTGCAAAGACTCTCTGAGAAGTCGATAGAACTTGTATGAATATTGGTTGGAATTTAAAGCTCTATGCACTTTGCCGTTGTTCTACCACTCACAATCAATTCACAAATACAAGAACAAACTGAAACATTTGACAACGGCAAGAAAAAGATGTGGCTGTGTTCCATTAATTGAAAAGGTGTGTTTTAAGATGTTTCTTGAAAAAGTCAGTATTTCGTATATCTCTGAAGTTTGGAGGCAGCGAATTCCAGAGCGTTCAGTTGTGCGGGCGCCTTGCATGCGCACCGTCCAGTGCGAACCGCCAGCAAGGATGCCGTGAAACTGCCTACTGGCGGAGCGAGGCAGCGTTGCGAGGTGACTGCTACAGTTTTCCAATATGGCGACTGCGACAGAATTCAAAATGGACGCAGTTTGCCAATATGGCGTCCCTCACGGAATTCTAAATGTCTCCGTGTTCCAAAATGGCTGCGTGCAAAGGATTCCAAACAACCTTCTTAATTTCACATTCTTAAAATCCTTTACAGATCCACCAATCTTCTCTAGAATGCTAAGTTTTACAATAATACCAAAGTTTTTTCTTACATTTCTGTAGTTGCCTGAATCAACTCGCCTCCCGATCGTGTCTGTCATATGTTGACGCCACATTGGAAAGTGAAGTAGAGACAAGGCAGTCCGTTCAGTAGAGTGCCTGCTAGGCACAAATGTGCCGTGCGGGAGCCGTGCAATCTCTCCGAAGGCTGCCTTCGCAACTGAATAGGCCTCAGGTCTCTGGGCCATAAAAAGAAAGTGATCTTTCACCTGAGAGACATAGTTAGAGCTTTTAATTCTATTAGATCAGCTGAAGATCATAGTTGACGGCGCGGAGCATACAAATTTAGTTACTCGATAATGTAGCAAGGTGAGGTTTTCTGTACACATTTTTGTGACATGATGTGTCCTCTCTTTCACAAATTATGCATTTCGACTGGCAGCCAGTGACAGGACAGCATAAGAAGATTGGTGATGTTATTTCACGTCAGTTTTTCTCTAAGACTAGAAATCTTACAGCGCTGGTCTGGACAGTTTGCAGTTGTTTCTTTTTGTTTCATCTCATCCGTGGATATTCTGGGCAAGAGAGAATTGCAATTGTCTAATTTAGACAAAATCGGGGAATTCACCAAGAGAACTCTGCAGTCTCAGTGGAAGTGTCTGACTGTAACAGTTGATGCAAATTTCAGCACGTTATGATGGGGAGAGTCAGATGAACTGATCATCTACCCCTTAAAAACGAAACTGTCTCGAACTGTTGTAGAAATAAATAACAGGATCCGATGAACAATTAACACTAACTTTAATAACTGTAACCACGAGCTGATATCCACAAGTTACTTACACCTATCAGGGAAGGCACTATAATATATCTGACCACGACTAGATTTACACCTACGACCTGCATCCATGGTTTGCACACCTACTGCTCGCCTGGCCCTCCTTATATATATTCTGTCCAGGAACGTTCAGGAAGCGGCTTTACCGCCCCATAAGCACGAGACAGACCTAGATCGTTCGGGACACATACAGGCCACCCAATCGTACACAGACACGTCACAGCATTACATCACTCAAGGTCGACCTAGCGTAATCTCGGACACCGCAGAATCTTCCAGACGCTCTAGATTTTCTACAGTGAGACAAACAAGCCACACAGCGACATCAAAGGGAAATACCGGCCTTGCTGGCGAGAGGGGGGGGGGGAAGTCGCCGAGTGAGACTCGCCAAGCGGGGGGGGGGGGGGGGTGAGAAAATATCGATCGTCCTACTAGTGGGACGCTACACAACTCCCCAATTTAAGTTGAACATTCTTCAACTATCTACATCATAAAGCGTCTACACTATCATACAATACTTATCATTTCCAAACTTACAATAGACATTGCTAATAACGTACTAGGTGCCTTCCCAATATCCTAAGTACAATACAATAACCATAGTATCCTTATAACACTAATACAATCTCATTACAATATCATTGCAGTACCATTACAAAACCTGGTCAACAGTAGACCTACTATTATAAACAATACAATACCACCACTGTGGTGAAACGATGGTCAATGATACTATTAAAAATCATACCATGGTGAAACGATGGCTGTCTTACATACCAAATGCATAAAGTCATAGATACAATGGCAAAAATACCAACACATATCGACCACTGATCAGGGTCAAACTTCATCATATCAGGTCAAACAAAGCAATACCAATACCGCCTAAGCTTAGGCCACCCGTAAATTACATCAATGCAACATACAAAATCACTGCTTGCTCGCAGTTCCCATTTGGGTTACATTCTTCAAGATTACATTAAGTCCCATTGGTAACAAATAATGTAAACATCAAAATATGACTAATACATAGTGGCTCTCTGCCGGCCAATAATTCAATACTCAGTCAGATATACATTACAGTACAATACAGTCATCCCAGAAACATATCCAACAGGCAAAACTCTGGGTTACAATACATCTCACTGAACTTGTACTATTCAAAACACTCTACTTAGGAAGTCGGCGCCGACATTTTCCTTGCCCTTGACATACCTAATCCTGAATCGATATGACTGTAAAAATAGACTCCATCGTAATAGCTTTGGGCTGTCAAATCTGGCAGAATTCAAATACTCTAATGACCTATGGTCAGTCTGGAGCACAAACTCCTTACCATACAAATACAAAGTAAACTTCTTTACCGCCCAAACGATGGCTAGGCATTGTCGCTCTGAGACTGAATATTTCGTCTCACGAGGCAATAGCTTACGACTGGCATATGCCACAGGATACAACTTTCCCTCATATTCTTGCATAAGAGCAGCACCCAACCCGCGATCTGATGCATCAGTTGCTAAGACAAATTCTTTTGAAAAATCTGGCAAACATAAGACGGGTTTGGAAACAATAGCATTCTTCAGAGAAGTGTACGCTTTCTCCTGCACTTCTTCCCACTGAACTACATTGGGCTGACCCTTTCTAAGCAGATCAGACAGTGGTGCTGCAATCGCTGCAAAGTTAGGTACAAATTCTTGGTAGTATCCCACCAGTCCTAAAAATGCTTTCACTTCCTTTTTAGTGGTGGGTCTGGGTGCATCCCGCACCTTACACACATTTTCTTCTAACAAGCCAATCATACCCTTTCCCACTGAGTGTCCAACAAAGTCCACTTCAGACGTTCCAATCAGGCACTTGGATGGTCTTGCAGTTAATCCAGCATGGTCCATCCTCTGCAGCAATTCCTTGAGAGCCTTCACATGCTCGTCGAATGTCTCTGCATGGATCAGCAGGTCGTCCACATACGCTGTCACATTGTTCAGTCCCTGGATCAATGGCTTCACGATCCTGTTCAGTGTAGCTCCTGAGTTCATCATCCCGAAGGGCATCCGGGTGAATTCGTAATGTTCGCCCATGGTGACGAACGCTGTCTTGGGAATGTCTTGTTCCAGGACTCGCACTTGCCAGTATCCCTTGCTCAAGTCGATCCGAGAGAATATTCTTCCTCTCGACAGACTCTGGAACACCTCCGATGGGGCTGCTGTCGGATGAGGGTCGAACACAGTGATCTTGTTCAGCCTCCTGTAGTCGATGCAGACTCGATTGGATCCATCCTTCTTCTTGACGACAACAACCGGTGAAGTATAAGCTGATGAGCTCCTGCGTATGATGCCCAACCTTTCCATGGTACTGAGCTCCTCCTTCAAGGAGTCGCGCATAGCATAGGGCACCGGATATGGTCGTTGCCGAACAGGTACCTCTGATGTCAGGTCGATGCGATGTTCGCCTAACTGGCAACATCCGGGGAGATTGGTGAAGATGCGTTGATACTCCTTCACCACGTCGCCGAGTTGTTGACGTCGTTCCGGCGTCAGCTGCGCTCCATATTGGACATCTTCGTAGCCTTCCTTCTGGTCCCAGCTCCCTAGGTCGGCAAGGTCCTCCGTCATTCCACCGTTGTCGCCTTCCAGGTCGCGGTCCTCGATGACTGTCATGCCAGCTGACTCCACAGGTTGACTCTCGTCCATCACGTCGTCCTCTGCCAGCACAGTCCCAGCACCATCACCGTCGTCGTCCATCATAGCGTCGACATCTCCAGGTGTGGTATCGCTCCTGCCGTCGTTCATCTCACACACCTCGGTCACGACAGATGCCGGTCCCATTGCCGCCGCCGCTGCTTGCGTCGTCGCTGGTGTAGTCCTGGGGACATACCTCTTGAGAAGGTTAGCGTGCAATGTCTTCTCTTTCACACCCATCTTGACTTTGTAGTCGTTGACACCGACAACCGATACTATCTTGTATGGTCCCTTCCACTGGACTAAGAGCTTGTTGGCGTTTGTCGGCAGCAGTACTAAAACTTCGTCGCCAGGGCGGAACTTCCTCTCTCGAGCCTTCCGGTCGTAGTAGGTTTTCTGTCTACCTTGTGCCTTTGAGAGCTCTTCCGTCGCTAACTTCCACGTGTCCTCCAGCCGCTCGCGTAGTTCCATGACGTACTGGTAACTGGTCTTTGTCTCCGCCTCCTCTACATCCTTAGTCCATAATTTTCGCAAGATGTGCATCGGTCCTCTCACCGTTCTTCCATACAGCAACTCGAATGGGGCGAACTTTGTCGATTCTTGGGGAACTTCACGATACGCGAAGAGCAGCGGGTTAATGTATCGGTGCCACTGCTTAGGTTGCTCCGCGCACAGTCGCCTCAAGGTCTTCTTCAGTGTGCCATTAAATCGCTCCACCAGCCCGTTGCACATAGGGTGGTAGACTGTGGTGGTCGACTGTCGAATTCCCAGTAATCTGTTCGTTTCTTTCATGACGTCCGACATGAATTGAGTCCCTTGATCAGATAAGATCTCCTCGGGCACACCCAAACGGCTGTAGATATTTACTAAGGCTTCTGCTACTGTCTCCGCGTCAATCTTCTTCAAGGGGGTAGCTTCAGGTTAACGAGTAGCGTAGTCTATGTATACCAGGATATACCGATGTCCGCCTTCACTTGGGGGGTCAATAGGTCCTACTAGGTCCACGGCCACTCTCCTAAATGGGATGTCTACCACTGGCATACTCTGCAAATGCACCTTAGGAGTCGCTCCCTTGTTCACTGTTCTCTGGCAGATGTCACATGAGCGGCAGTATCTCGCGACGTCACCTTCAATACCAGGCCAGTAAAAGTTGCTCATCACCCTGTCCTTCGTTTTCTTCACGCCGAGATGTCCTCCGACGATAGAATCATGGGCAACGCTCAGTACATACTCCCTCAGTTTCTCGGGTAGTACCACTTGTCTTGTAATCGTAGCCTGTCTTATGTCCCTATAAATCCGGTACAGTACACCTCCGTGTTTCTCGAAGTGTACGGACTTGTTGCCTCTGTTGGTCGGAATTTTCTTCTGCCCCAACTTCTTGAGGTCTTCGTCTTCTTCCTGGAGTCGGATGAGTTCCTTCCTATCCACTCCCGCGTGCAGTTCTGCCCTCGGCACCCTCAGCGACGTAGACTGGTCCTTCTTCTCCTCCTGGGCCCTCGTGGTCACCGCTCCTACCATCACCTCAGTATCAGGGTCGTACGGGTCCTTCGCTCCGTCCACGTTCCCGACTACTAGGTCGCAGATGGTCTCCGGGAGACACAATGCCGTCACTCTGCCCGTCAGGTAAGGCGTTCTCACGTCGATAATGGCTTCCTCCGCCGCTAGCAAGGAGTTATCGATCCTCGCGATGAGTTTCTTCCCACCGGTGAGCTGTCCGTCGTCCACCAGTGATCGCCGCACCACTACACCTTCACAGCCGGTATCTCTTAGGACGTCTACTGCTCGATTTCCAATCAAGCCCTTCATCACTGGTAACTTCAGCTTCTCCACGGTCCTTCCGTCACTGCATCCTCCGCACGTAACAGGCACCGCTAACTGGAGCTTCCCGTCCTTCATTACCGCTTGAACGTTGATGCTGGTGTCAGCCGTCGTCGCATCCTGTCTCGACGACTCGTCCGCCGCTATAATTACGGCCGCCGCCGCCTTGTTCGGCTTGCCTCGCCCCGTATCCTTCTGGGCTGGACACATTCTCCGAACGTGGCCTGGCTTTCCACAAAGGTAACATTTCAACTCACCTTTGTCGTTTATCTTGGTACGACACTCCGTCGCCTTATGTCCCGGCCTCTGGCACCTATGGCAGACCTGTGGGCTTCTGTCTCCGTTGGGACTCCGTCGCACTGGCCGGCTTTGCAGTCTGGCGCTCCCTCTGAGTGTCCGGTTCCTCGCTACCAGGAACGCCTCCGCTGAGTCTGCGACGTCCTGTAGCGTCTTTGGCTTCCTCTCCCTCACATGGGTCGCAAGGTCTGGTGGGCAAACATCCATAAACTGCTCTCTAACGAACAGGTCCCTCACTCCTTCGTAGGTCTTCTCCGTCTTTGATAGCTTTATCCACCTCTCTAGGTAAGTCTTGATCCTAGTAAGAAACATCCCGACATCTTCTCCATCTTCAGGCTTACCTTGTCTGAACATGAGTCTGTAACCGTCCTCTGACAGGTTATACCTCTTCTGTAAAGCTTCCTTGACTTTGTCGTAGTCCTTGGCCTCATCAATCGGCAATCGGCAGAAGCACCCCAGAGCTCTCCCAGTCAGCAGGGCAGACAGTGATGTCGTCCAGGTGGATCTGGGCCAGTCCGCTGTCTCGGCAAACCTCTCAAAACGAAGTAGCCAGCTATCAAGGTCGTCCTTCCCATCCTGAAATGCAGGTAGCTTGGGTCTCTTGGAACCGGCGTGGTCGCTGGTCCCCTGCGTCGACTCGCCTCCACGCTGATGGCGGATCCTCTCCATCTCCAGCTCGTGGTTCATCTTTTCTCTTTGCAGCTGAGCCTGTCGTTCCGCCTTCTTCTCCTGAGCCTGTCGTTGAGCCTCCTTCTCATGAGCCTGCCGTTGAGCCTCCTTCTCATGAGCCTCTCGTTGAGCCTCTATCTTCAGTTGCTCCATGCGCTCTTGCCTCTCTCTTTCCTCCCTTAGGCCTTCACGGATGTAGTCCTGTCTCTCCTTCCCAGTGAGCTCCAAGGCGTCTGCTTCCTGGCCAAGCCTTCCAATAGCCTCTGACATGTTGTGGTTATCCTCGATGATCTTTACACAATTTACTGTACTTTAGAAACACGTCGATGGTCTGAATTGAATCTGTTCTGATCTAATCGGATCCCGGACGAGCCCCCAATATGTAACAGTTGATGCAAATTTCAGCACGTTATGATGGGGAGAGTCAGATGAACTGATCATCTACCCCTTAAAAACGAAACTGTCTCGAACTGTTGTAGAAATAAATAACAGGATCCGATGAACAATTAACACTAACTTTAATAACTGTAACCACGAGCTGATATCCACAAGTTACTTACACCTATCAGGGAAGGCACTATAATATATCTGACCACGACTAGATTTACACCTACGACCTGCATCCATGGTTTGCACACCTACTGCTCGCCTGGCCCTCCTTATATATATTCTGTCCAGGAACGTTCAGGAAGCGGCTTTACCGCCCCATAAGCACGAGACAGACCTAGATCGTTCGGGACACATACAGGCCACCCAATCGTACACAGACACGTCACAGCATTACATCACTCAAGGTCGACCTAGCGTAATCTCGGACACCGCAGAATCTTCCAGACGCTCTAGATTTTCTACAGTGAGACAAACAAGCCACACAGCGACATCAAAGGGAAATACCGGCCTTGCTGGCGAGAGGGGGGGGGGAAGTCGCCGAGTGAGACTCGCCAAGCGGGGGGGGGGGGGGTGAGAAAATATCGATCGTCCTACTAGTGGGACGCTACACTGACTTACTAATTTTCTTTATTTCAAAGATACAATATACGAATATCATGTTTGACTTGTCTGGACATGGACAAATCAACTTCTAAATAGAGGCAAAGATTTTTAGAATTTCTAGAAAACTTAGTTAAATAAGAGTTCGTTACTTCAATCGCTTTCTGATTTTGATCTCAAGTTCCAACTATTTTGCAATTAGTTTTGGTCTAGACTAGTAGCTCACCGAATTACGTCAGTTTTTCATTGATTTGACTCAGACTTCCTTTGAATGAAACGGGGAGACGAACTTGTTTCGGTCTCCCAAGTGAGCGAGGTCCCTTGTAACTGCAGAGTCTACATCTCACAACTACTGGCTTTCAGATCACAATCCGGAGCCTGCCAACGTCCATTCCCCACACGGATTTAAATTAAAATTTATTATCCACCTACATAATTGGGTTGAACATAATTTTCCACTCTCTGAGTACACCCAATCAAAACAGTAGATTAAAATACGATAAATTAAAACAAAATGAACTAAAATAAAAATTTTCCCCCTCTTCCCAAAAAAACAAAACGAAACTGGGGCGTACGCTCGCTATTTGTATGAATCACAAGCACACAAGTAACTGGCAGTTGGTTCAATTACCTTCATTTTTTTTTTTCATTTGTGACCAGACTAGACAGGAGTTCACAAGTTTAATCATTGTTACCACACCCAGTGACGGCTCCAGCAGGTACATTGCTCTCTTGGCTGACGTTTGACCTTTGGCACTTCTGAGTTCCGCCAATAAAAAATGCACGCTTTTCTCTCTCTCTGTCTTTGTCTGTCACACACACCCCTTTAGCTTTCTCTCTCTCTCTCTCTCTCTCTCTCTCTCACACACAGGCACCCCTTTCTCGATCTCTCTCTCACACACACACACAGACACCCCCTTCTCTCTCTCTCTCCCCTTCATTCCCCTCCTCTCTCTCCCATCTTTCTTTCTCTCTTTCTCTCTCGGTCCCTCTCTCTATTTCTCTCTATCTCACTCTCTCCTCCTCTCTCTCTCTGACTCTCTCTCTCTCTCTCCCTATCTGTCTGTCTGTCTCTCTCAATCTCCCTCTCCCTCGCCACTAACTTTTTGTTTACAAATAAGATAGTATGGCAGTCTAGAATGGAAGCTGGACCGTCATGGAGAAAACACAGCCACGAAACAGGAATGTAGAGAGAGGAACAGACTCTAAAAAGTTCAGAACCGCTGTTCTATGTCTTGAGACCATCTCCTGAGAGTTAGTTACATTACGCCATTCACCACCCAGCAAGCGATCAATGAGGGGTCAAACTGTGATGGTGGCATGGATGGGGGGTCATCTATGAAGTTTTTCTGCTCAGAGGAGTGGGGAAGGTGGGGAGGAGTGGTTGTCCCCAGCGTATGAAAATCGTACATGGAGGGAGGCGGGGGCATACGCACGCTTTTTAAGATTTTGGAATGCAGGAAAAGACTTGAAAATACTTGTTTTTATTTACCTTATTTTTTTAAGCCAAAAAAAAAAAAAAAATGTAGGATTATATAAATATCAAATGTAGGCTATCTATTTGATAGAACAGTCCAGCAGTCCGTGCAAAGTAGCAATTATAATAATACCGTCCATTTACATAGCGTGCTTTACCTGGACGGGTCAAGGCGCTTTACAGTGAGAATTTAAACAAAACAATAATTCACTCTCACATGCATGCAAAAACAGCTATACACAGGAACACAATCGGATTCACCTCACTACAGATATAATGCACAACCCGTTCCCTAGACATGGCACAGAAATTCCATCGACAGTCAAAATACATTTTAAATAAATGGATTTTTGAACTATTTTTAAACCTGGAGATGGACTTCACCTCCGTGATGCTGGACGGAAGGTCATTCCACACACTGGGACTGAACACTGAAAACTAACGACGGCTGAAAATGCCACTTAGAGTTTAAAAACATCAATGCTTCATCATTAATCATTCTAGAGTCACACGTCCTTACAAGACATCAGGTGGATGGGGGCCAGCAATAAACCTGCCAAAACTCTAGCACATTCACCTTATGTATGGCCCCTGACTTAGTCATCGACACCGCCCACTTCTCGAATCACCAATAGTCATGTGATTACACTGCAATCTTAATTTGCAAGTAAATTGATAAATTTAATTAGCCCCGGCTAGAACTATCAAAAAGTCAGCACTTTCCAGGTAAGAGTCTGTCTGTGTTTACTCCCACCAGCGTTGGCTACAGGTAAAAATTTCATGCATTCTATATCTACCATAACATCAGCAACCATTTGCTACTACTTTCTTTGTTCCTTATATTTTTCAGCTTATCTTTTTTAATGTAAGTGAATTTTACTTTCGAATACTAGTAGAGAATTCGCGACTTTATGCCCTAAGGACAAAAATTACTCAAGAGTCTGTCTGTGTTTACTCCCACTGGCGTTGACTACAGGTAAAAATTTCATGCCTACTACATCTACCATAACACCAGCAACCATTTGCTGCTACTTTCTTTGTCCCTTATATTTTTCAGCCTATTTTTCTTGAATGTAAGTGAATTTTACTTTTAAATATTAGCAGAGAACTGCGACTTTATGCACCCGTAACAAAAATTACTCAACTTTAATCCCTTGGTCTTGTTTTGATCGGCTTTGTGTTCTCACCCTCATACATCTCTCTCCTCAAATCTCTCCTTTTTTATCCGTCCCAACTCCATGGAATTAATATCCAAGCTGACCACGTGTCAGATACAATCTCCAGTGCACTGGGTTGATCAAAGGGAGCCAAAAACATTTATTATATTTTATCGCCATGACAACACTTTTAAACTACATGTATTGCCTGGCTCTTCATCGAAAACAATAGTTCGATACAAAAGCGATTGGATTAGCTCATTTGGCACCTAAGGAAATTAATTTTCTAACTTCTGAAACAACGATTATGTGGGCTGCCGAGCAGAGGAAAGAAAATTGTGCGACTTTGAAATACTCACGCCACTATTTTCGTTCATAACAAGACGGCCATGAAAAAAGTAGAAGGACATGCTTTGAAGATGCAGCGATCTGAAAATTTAAGTGAAGAAACCAACGTTACTGGCGCTTTTGAGAACTGTTACTGGCCACAGAAGGACACCTGTTCCTGTAAAGACATCACAAACGTGTTCTCTTTATGATTTATTCGGTTATTATTAACTAGATAACCTACCGGGCATTGCCCGGAATAAACAATCATGTGCCCCCCCCCCCCTCTCTCAAACAATAAAAGTAATAAACTACAGTCCTACTTCAGAACTCATGCGCACCAGAACACTACGCACCAAACTGAACGCTTGATACGATTGCTTTTTATGACATGCACGATACTATATATTACGAAACAAACATGCAAATATACAGATGTTACCTAGCAATAAACATTGTTATTTTTTTTAAATACATGCTTGAAGTAAACAACTTTTAATTATAGCCATCATCTTCTTTATCTCAAGTGCCACCTTCCTGCCAAATTTAAGGCCTGAAGAGTGTATAGTTTGGTCAGTTAGTCATGCCAAAGGTTGCAAGTTACTGAAATATATAATAGATTGTTGTTGTCGCTGTACCGCGTCCCTCCAAGGAGCAGAGAGGGTGATTACCAAGTGCGTTTTGTTGTTATTTTTAATTTATATTTTTTAAAACTAACATATATAATTATTTACTCCTTTTGTACGTTGTGAATTGGCCGTTTACGTCCTGTATTAAATTTGAATTTCTTCTTCTTCTTCTTCTCTTCTTCTCATGGAGTTGATTCGTCTATTTATTCAGACGATTCCTCAACTGCACCATGTGCGACTCGACGCCACTGCTCTGAGGCTAAAACAGGCTAAAACAGCATATATATTAAGACCATTTAAAATATATCGTTGTGTAAATTCTTTTGTTATATACATATCTCTGGTTAAAAATATCTCTTGGCACCAAGATTGTGCACAAAAATAGACCCGCACTTTAAATACAATGGTAGCTGCAACGGATAATTATGTTCTTCAATTCATTGCCAAAAGCCGTTGCAGACGATAGTTTTTGGACTTCTGCCGGGAGGTTGTTCCACATCCTGATGACACTAGGGTAAAAAGAGTAAAGATGGCTGTTAATCCGTGAGCTTGGGATGTTATATTTTATGTTATTCTTTCTGTTGCCTCTGGTGTTAATGGTGAGGTGGTTCAGTGGGATATCGGTATTTCCTTCCCTGCCCTTGTAAAATAGTTTTACTTTGTTTTTTGCTCTTCTTTCTTCTAGTGGTGTCCACTCGAGGTCTCTCATCATTGTATTGACACTACTGCTTCTAGCATACTCATTTGTCACAAAGCGAGCAGCTCTCCTCTGGACCCTTTCCAGTTGTTCTATATTTATTCGACAGTGGGGGTCCCAGACACTGCAGCCATACCCTAGGGAGGGCCTCACGAAGGTGTTATAGCATTTTTCTTTTACTTTCCTATCACAGTTAGAGATGTTCCTTTTTAGAAATGCTAGTATACCGTTTGCTTTGTTACATGTGCTATTAATATGTTGGTTCCATGTAAGTTTTCTGTCCAATGTAACTCCTAAATATTTAGCCTCATCTGTTTCACTCAATTTCTCGCCATGTATAAAGTAGTCTGAGGTGATGTTGTGATGTTTATTTGAAATTCTCAGGACTTGGCATTTATTGGGGTGGAATTCCATACGCCAGTCCCTCTCCCATTCTTGTAGGCTGTCCAAATCTTTCTGTAAAATTTCCGTATCTTCTTTTGAATTTATTGTTCTATAGAGGAGGCTATCATCGGCAAACAGTCGTAATTTAGTGCCTGGAGAGATCTTACTTGGCATATCGTTAATATAAACTAAAAATAGCAAGGGGCCCATTACAGTACCCTGAGGTACTCCCGAGAGAACAGGTGCAGGATTGGATGACTTTCCGTCAACGACTACTATTTGTGTTCTGTTTTCTAAAACAGACTTAATCCACTTCAAAGTACTGTTTCTAACTCCATAATGGTTTAGTTTAGTCAAAAGACTGGCATGGTGCACTTTATCGAAGGCCTTACTGAAATCTAGTAAAATGGTGTCCGTCTGTCTGGTATTATTCAAGTTATTAACGAAATCGTTGCAAGTTGTGATCAGCTGGGACTCACACGACCTGTATTTTCTAAAACCATGCTGTACATGTGTTAAAACTGAGTGTCCATCGAGATGCTTCATGATGCTGGTGTGCAAGATATGCTCTAAAAGCTTACAAGATATTGATGTCAGGGAGACTGGTCTATAATTTTCAGGACTAGCCCTATTTCCTTTCTTAAAAATGGGTACAACATTTGCTTTTTTCCAGTCTTCCGGTATTTTTCCTTGTTCAATTGAAGCTCTAAACAACAAAGTGTAAACGGGGCCAATTTCCTTGGCACAAAGTTTCAGTAATTTGGCGGTAATTCCATCAGGCCCTGTAGCTTTATTTTCATTAAGGTTTTCCAAAAGTTTCATTACTCCATTTTCTGTAACAAATATTTCATCCATATCCGGCAGTTTGGCACCACTCAGCTCTCCCGAGTAGACACCCCCTGGGTCAGAAAAGACCTTACAAAATTGAGTATTTAAAATATTGGCTCTTTTTTGGGCATCTTGCTGTGGGTGTCCTCTCTCATCGTTCAGTGCGGCTACTCCAAAGTTTTCTTTATTTTTACTTTTCACATATCTCCATAGTTTTTTGCTGTTATCACTTGAATCACTTATCATCTCATGGACATAATTATTATGAGCTTTCCGGCATTCTTTCTGGGTCAATCTTTTGATTTCTAGATATTTTTTTTTTTACTCGTTCGGAGTTGCACTGTTTCATTTTTTTGAACCATTTATATTTTTTCCGGACTAATCGTTTCGTTAAAGTATTTATCCAGGGTTGATGAATTTTCGTGGATGACATTTTTGTTGTAACATTTTCCATGATCGTATTCAGATTTAACTTGATACAGTCCCAAAGTTTGTTTACGTCCGTTTTTGAAGAGTGGTATTTCATGAAAAAACTGCCAAAAGTTGCTGCCTCTCTTTTCAGTATATTTTCGTGTGTCTGATTCCATAGGTAAATCTGTCGCCTAATAGGTCTTTTTTTAAAGGGTTTCAGTTCTGAATCGATTTGAACTATGTCATGGTCCCCTAGGCCAGGGAGAATTTTGAGCTCTCTTGTAAGGTTAGGGAAATTAGTAAAAAATAGGTCTAACAGTGCATCTCCTCGAGTGGTTTCTTTTACTGCTTGCTCTAGGCCTATATCCGCAATGCTATCTAAAAATAAGTCATTTATTTCTTTTAAATTTTGGCAACTCTTCACGTTACCTTCTTCCCAGTTTATGTCAGGTAAATTGAAGTCTCCTCCTATCCAGATGGTAGCCTTTTTGTTCTTTTGGTAGGCACTGAGAAGTTCATCACAGATGTTCTTACTAGTTTCCAGGTCACTACTAGGGGGTCGATAGACTGCACCCACAACGAGAGGAGGTTTACCCTTCACGCTAATCTTACAGAAGACAGTTTCTGCTGCTTCCTCACTAGGTATTTTTTCACTGACTAAATTTTTCTTCACTGCTATCAAGACCCCACCTCCCCTTCTCTTCTTCCTATCGTTTCTGTAGATTTCGTAATCATCGCTGATTGAAATTTCACTGGTTTTTATATTTTCATTTAGCCATGTTTCTGTTCCGATGATTACATCGGATTTAGTTTCATTCAAAAATGAGCTCAGTTCTTCTTTTTTGTTCCAAATGCTCTGAAAATTTATAACCTGGGTTCTAAACATAGTTTTCTCTTTGGCTGGCTCTTGTTTCTTGGATTTGGGGTGTGGAGTTGACGAACATTTTGGTTCAAAATTTGGTATTTCAGTGTTACTTGTGTTCATATCCAAATGTTGTAAGATATCAAAACTATTGTGGGATCTTGATCTACTTCTATCTAAGTTTAATTGAAAATCAGTGAACAAGCTGGAACTAAAATTTGGCATGCCACACTGGACACATTCCCACGCGGCACTGCTGTTGCCTAGTGCTTCATACATTACTGAGCTTATTCCCATACATTCAATGTGGTACCAGCAGTCACAACTATCACATGCAATGGCCCTCGTTTTCCAGGTGCATTTTTTTAGGCAAACGGGGCAAGGGGGGAATCTGGTCTGGAGTCCAGGGTTGAGCTCTACGTCACCCGACAATGGCAGTAGTAAAAACATTACTAAAGAGATATTCATTTTATTTGAAGGACTAGATCTAGTTAACCTAAATTTCGAACTGGTTCTAGATCTAGATCTATTTCTCCTTTTCTGACTGAGGACAGACCATGTGTTTATTAATGAGGTCATGAATTTAGGCGAGTTGACAACACTAAATTTCCAGTTGTTATAATTAGCCTCATGTTTAGATCTAGATCTAATATTCCATCTACATCCAAGTGAATACAATTCTGATCTATATACTAAAACAATGAATAATCCTATCAACATTAGGAGGAGAAATCTCACTGTCTCCCTCTCGATAATGACACAAGATGTGGACTTCCCATCGGCACAAGCAGTCGCCATTTTGGAAATTTTTTCAATCCACCCTTACCTTCCAGCTATAATCACAAATCTGGTACCAAGAGATTAAAAATTTAATCAAATCACTTTCACTTTCACTTCCAGATCATATAAAATACAGTGAAAACACTGCTGGTATGATATAAGTATTAAAAATTTGGTAAATTCATCAAAAAATGGGGTGTAAATAAGGAGCTCTCAGAACAAGCGTGCGTCTCCTCAAGATATCAAAAACTTTGAACTTGGTTATTCGCCAGTACAAGTTTAGGTAGAAACATAAAAGTGCCACCAAACTTGCGAGTGTATTCTACAATTGTTTATTGTTTGCATCTGAAATCTTGGACTTTCACTTATTTGATGTCTTATATTTTGCAACCCCCCCCCCGCCCCCGGCGATTTCTAATCGAACAAAAAAAGAAAAAGATTCCAAGATGAGGGCAATGCTGACTCCAGTTCTTGTGGCTCTGCTGGTGACTGCCATTGCAGCTGATGTTATCAAGTAAGTCATAATTGATGAAGTCTTAACTCTCTCGTTTTGTCTTCTTTCTATCTATCTATCTATCTATCTATCTATCTATCTATCTATCTATCTATCTATCTATCTATCTATCTATCTATCTACCTACCTACCTACCTACCTGTCTGTCTGTCTGTCTGTCTGTCTGTCTACCTACCTACCTACCTGCCTATCTGCCTGCCTGCCTGCCTGCCTGCCTGCCTGTCTGTCTGTCCGTCCGTCCGTCCGTCCGTCCGTCCGTCCATCCATCCACCTACCTACCTACCTACCTACCTACCTACCTACCTACCTACCTACCTATCTATCTATCTATCTATCTCTCTCTCTCTCTGTCTGTCTGTCTGTCTGTCTATCTATCTATCTATCTATCTATCTATCCATCCATCCATCCATCTGTCTCTGTCTGTCTGTCTGTCTATCTATCTATCTGTCTGTCTGTCTATCTATCTATCTGTCTGTCTGTCTGTCTGTCTGTCTGTCTGTCTGCTTGCCTGCTGCCCGACTGTCTGTCTATCTGTTTTGCTGTCTGTCTCTGTCTGTCTGTCTGTCTGCTTGCCTGCTGCCTGATCGTTTGTCTGTATTTGCTGTCTATATATCTATCAGCCTGCCTGCTTGTCTTCCTGTCTATTTGTATGTCTGTCTGTCAGCCCGTATGCCTGGCTGTCGGTCCGCTTGCCTATCTATCTGTTTGCTCTGGAAACTATACCTTTACTTCCTCAACTACCGGCGGTCAGTTTTTCATAGTTTGCCACGTCAAGGAAATCTGCAGTACCAACATTAGAGTTATGATACACTCATAGATTTCACAAAGGGGCAATTTTTATTGTCGACAGTCATGCTTTGAGCAGTTTAGACTCATTGATCCATCCTTGAGATGAAGATTTTTTACTTGCCTGGACTTCGAGCATTTGTGCCAACATTTAAAAGAACAACGCCCGTGCTGTAAGATTATAGGTCCAAGAGAAACAATATGAAGTTTGACGGTCATGATAATGGCTTGAGCTACAAGTCACACTGTTTCTCATAGGCAAGGCGAGTCAATGATGAGGGGAGGCGATCGACAAAGAAAAATAATCACTTTTTTTAATCGATTGACTCCCTTTGAAGGTATTTAAGGATACAAACAGATATAAACACAATCAGAATTTTAGTAGCACAATACGATAGATAGGCAGGTACTTCAATTGGAATGGGGAGACAAGCAATGACCATGAAATAATCATTACTTTTACAGTGACTTCCCTTGCACGACGTGATTATATAATGAGATTTCATTTTTGCGAGCAGACTGGTCTTACTGACTGAAATCATAATGCGACCATCCACAATTACCGATTCTAGGGGATCAGGTTTTTTTTTTTTTTTCAAAAATGTATATTTTTTCCATTCGTTTTGTCCCCGCGAGGTGTCCACAGAGGTTCAAAACCTTTTGATAGTGTCTTCTTTCGGCATTTTTGTGGTTTTTATTCAACATCAATGCTTCATCATTAATCATTCTAGAGTCACAATTGGCGTCAGGTCAGAAAAATCTGCTACTGGTAACATGTAATCCAGTGCAACCTGTTTCATGAACTGGTACGCTAGCATGGTATCAGTGGGCGTGCACCTGTCGGTGCAAACGGCCAGGGCGGAGGAGGTTTCATCTAACCCAACGGCCACATGCTAGGGCACAATGTGACCCTCAGTACTTGAGTCCTTCATATTGGCCCCCGGTAGCGGTGTGGTCATAGGCTTGTTTGCCTAAATCGCAGACGAAGAATTGAGCAAACTTCCCGGACGCAGCTTCGAAGCTGGCGGCAGCAGGCCAGTGGTTGATTGGTAGGGCAGATGGCAATATACCGTCACTCTGGCCTGGATATCGTGACACAGAGCATCCACCAGTATTGGTGTTCTTTGGTTTGGGTCTTTCACCCTAGTCAGTTGGGACTGCGAGGCTGTGGAGTAGCCTACAGGCAGCCGGTCAGGCAATATGACTGTCCCTCTGGCATCCTCCTGCACCTGGATACATTTCCAGTCGTCTTGACCCTGTCTTGCCACTTGGATAAGTTGTGTCCAGGCGAGAGAGTGAGTCTGATGTTTGCGCAGCTCTTTCTCACTATAAACAAATTCTTTGCGCCAGTCTTAACACTCACCTCGTCTTCTTTCATCTTTGTCTCGTCTTCTTTCCTCTCAAAATTCCAACGGCGATGGGCGAGTGCGGTGGCAGCAGGTTTGGATAGACTGGAAACTGTTAGCACAGACCTACACGTTGGTGGCTGTGGGCTATGGTCGCTTCATCGTCGATTGAAGTGGAGGCGTGGGGAGGCAGCACCCACAGTAGCTGAGCAGCCTTATTTAAGGATAGCACTGCTCACCTCAACTGAGGAAGGGGCTAGAAAAGGTGCCCTAAAGAAAGCCCACTTCACATCACCCTGACTGGTATACCGCGACCAGTGGGGATCCCTTTTTGCGGTCGAAACAAAAAGAAATTCAGCTTACTCAGGCTAGGAGCCTGGAATATACGCACACTACAGGACAACTCAAACAACCCGGAAAGACGCACTGCACTTATTGCCATTGAGCTCAGCAGGTACAACCTGGACATAGTGGCACTCAGTGAGACCAGACTCCCTGATAGTGGCCAACTCAAAGAGCTCAGTGGTGGATACACCTTCTTCTGGAAAGGCAAGGGTGCAGTCGAACCGAGACAGCATGGTGTTGGGTTTGCAATTAAAAATGACCTTGTCAGAAACTTGCAGTCCATGCCAATTGAAATAAATGACAGGCTAATGACACTCAGGATCCCAGTTGGGAAAAGCCAGTCAGCCACCCTCATTAGCGCATATGCGCCCACCATGACAAACCCAGATGAAGCCAAAGACAAGTTCTATTCTGATCTAGAATCTGTCATATGCTCTGTCCCGGCAGCTGATAAGCTGATTCTCTTGGGGGACTTCAATGCTAGGGTTGGCTCCGAAATCTCAGCGTGGCCAAATGTTTTGGGCCCTCATGGAGTTGGTTCATGCAATAACAATGGGTTGCGCTTACTTACTTTGTGCGCTGAATTTGGCCTGTTCATTACCAACACAAATTTTAGTCTCCCCGTGAGAAACAGAACGTCATGGATGCATCCCCGCTCAAAGCATTGGCATCTCATAGACTATGTCATTGTGAGGAAGACTGACAGAAAGGATGTCCTTGTAACAAAGGCGATGTGTGGTGCCGAGTGTGGAACTGACCACAGACTCATTGTTTGCAAGCTCAGACTAACATTGAGGCGCAATAGACGCCCTCAAGGGAAAGCGCCACCTAAACGCCTAAATGTTTCAAAACTCTGCTCAGCTGAGAAACAGAGCGAGCTCTCATCAGAACTCTCCTCAAAATTGGATTGCGTGACTTTTGACCCTGAGAACATTGAACAGAGCTGGACTGACCTAAATACGATTGTACACTCTTGCGCCAGCAGCACATTGGTTTTCCTGTCCGCAAGCACCAGGACTGGTTCAATGATAATGATAATGAAATCAAAGTGCTCATCAAAGAAAAAAATAGTCTCATCCAAGCTCACTGCCGCCCGTGCAGATGCGGGGCTCTCTTGTAGAAGAGGGACAGCAGAGAATACATCTGACGTGATACTGCGTGTCGTAAGAGGCGACTAAAGGTGCAAAGGTCCTGGTCTCCCGAGAAGAGCCAGTTGGCGGTGGGCCAACTACCCACCCTGTAAAAATAAACCAGTTACAGAAACACAAGCAAATACTTCAAATCAGTCTTTTATCTTGGGAGAAGGGGGAGCATCTGCACCTGTAGATTCAATGAAGGACAATGGACAAAGCCGAAAGGACGCCACTGGCCCGACTGCTCCTTCATCAAGCAAGTCACTCCGGATTGCGTCGTGGAATGTCCGCTCCATGTATGAAGCAGGAAAGAGTGCCCAGGTTACAATGGAGATGAGGCGATACAGACTGCACATACTTGGAGTTAGCGAGACCCGCTGGATACAGTCCGGACTGAAACAACTTAATACTGGGGAAAAGATTTTGTATTCTGGAAGGGAGGACAAAAAGCATACAGAAGGAGTAGCGATCATCTTGAGCAAGCACGCCCAGAGGTCACTGAGGGGATGGGAACCCTATGGAAGGAGAATTATATTGGCATCATTTACTACTAAGAACAAGAACATCAACATGAACATTGTGCAGATATACGCCCCAACAAATGAAGCAACCGATGAGGACAAGGACGACTTCTACAACCAGCTTCAGGAAATAGTTGACACATTGCCAAGAAAAGATGTGAACATTATAATGGGAGACGCCAATGCCAAGATAGGACAGGACAATACAGGGTATGAGGACATTATGGGGTGCAATGGTTTAGGACAAATGAATGAGAATGGAGAGCGGTTTGCAAGTTTCTGCGCATTTAACAGCTATGTGATTGGAGGTTCAGTATTCCCACACAAGAGGATCCATAAGGCCACTTGGATTTCACCGGATGGAGTAACTGAAAATCAGATTGACCACTTTTGCATCACCCGACGATTCAGACGCTCACTAGAGGATGTCATAGTACAGAGAGGAGCTGATGTTGGATCTGACCATCACATGCTGCTGGCAAGACTCAAACTCCGCCTCAAGAAACAAGGTACCAGAGCAGGAACAAAGAGGAGAAAGTTTCAAGTGAGCCTTCTGGATGGAGACAAGAAGGAAGAGTTCCAGCTGACACTGAGGAATAGATTCAAACCCCTTGTTGACCTCGAAGAGACAGTAGATTTGGAGACTCACTGGGCTAAGGTAAAAGGAGTATTTACATCGACATGTCAGGATGTTATTGGGGAAAAGAAAGTGGAACACAAGGAATGGATCAGTCAAAAATCACTGGACTTGATAAGGATAAGAAGAGACCTAAAAGAACGGGTAAATGCAAGTCGTACAAGAAGCTCAAGAGTTGGTAACCAGGAAGAGTACCGAGCATCAGCTAAAGAGGTCAAAAAATCAATTAAAAAAGACAAAGAGGAGTTCATAGGAATGTTAGCAGAGAAAGCAGAGAAGGCAGCAACAGGAGGACACATGAGGATCCTCTACCAGACTACAAAGACTCTTGCTGGAAAATATGGAAAACCTGAAGTTCCTGTCAAGGATTACAACAGGAAGGCTATTTTTGGAAAGGAAGCTCAGGCAAAAAGATGGATAGAACATTTTAACAGCCTCTTGAACAGACCTCCACCAAGCAACCCACCCGACATTCTACCCGCAAGAAATGATTTACCGATCAGTTGCGACCCTCCGACTAAAGCAGAGATTAATGATGCCATAAAGCAGTTAAATCGAGGCAAGGCAGCTGGACCAGACCAGATCCCACCAGAGGCGCTGAAGGCAGATGCTGCTGGGGCTGCAGAGGGTCTGCACTCACTATTCTCGAGGATTTGGATCGGAGGCAAGTTTCCAAAGGACTGGAAGGAAGGACACCTCGTGAAGCTCCCAAAAAAAGGGGACCTCAGCAATTGTAGTAACTACAGAGGAATCACACTTCTCTCCATCCCAGGAAAGGTTTTCAATCGGATTATTCTCAAGCGAATACAGAATGCAACAGACCAAAAACTTCGCGAGGAGCAAGCTGGTTTCAGGAGTAATCGATCAACCACCGACCAGATCGCCACGCTGAGAATCATAGTAGAGCAGTCGCTAGAGTGGAACTCCCAACTGATAGTGAACTTCCTTGACTACGAGAAGGCCTTTGATAGCATCGATAGAGAAACACTGTGGAGAATATTGAGACATTATGGAATCCCAGAGAAGATGGTGAATCTTATCAAGAGCATGTACGAGGGGACAAGTTGCAGAGTCGTACATGATGGTGAGCTTACTGACAGCTTTGATATCAAGACTGGTGTTAGGCAGGGTTGTTTGCTGTCCCCATTTCTGTTTATCCTGGTGATTGATTGGCTTATGAAAGAAACCACCAGTGGAGGAAGAAATGGCATACAATGGACCCCATGGACACAGCTGGACGATCTAGATTTTGCAGATGACTTGGCACTATTGTCGCACACACACGACCAGATGCAAGCAAAGACTACAGCTCTAAACAAAATTTCAGAATCTATTGGATTGAGGATACATCCCGCGAAGTCGAAGGTCCTAAAAATTGTTGCACCCCTAAGCGAACAAGTCACAGTAGGAGATCAACCACTGGAAGATGTAGAATCCTTCTGCTATCTTGGTAGTATCATTGACAATAAGGGAGGAACAGAGGCAGAAGTCAAAGCACGAATTGGAAAGGCACAGGCAGCTTTCACATCCTTAAGCAAGATTTGGAGAACCAAGGATATATCTCTAAAAACAAAGCTGAGGATATTCAACTCGAACGTGAAGTCAGTCCTGTTGTATGGATGTGAGACTTGGAATGCGTCCCAGGCCTGCATAAAGAGAATCCAAGTTTTCATCAACAGATGTTTGAGGAAGCTACTTAAGATCAGATGGACAGACAAGGTCAGCAATGAAATTGTATGGAAAAGAACAAGACAGAACCCAGTCAGAGAGGAAATTGGTAGGAGGCGATGGAGATGGATCGGCCACACTCTCAGGAGGCCAGGAAACAGCATCACGAAGAAGGTATTGGACTGGAATCCCCAGGGCAAGAGATCAAGAGGAAGGCCGCGCGGAACGTGGAGAAGAGCCAGAGAAAATGATGTGCAACGAAGCGGAAAGACTTGGAATAATGTAAAGAGGCTGGCCCATGATAGAGAGGGATGGAAGGTGTTTGTTGGTGGCCTATACCCTGATCCAGGGTGAGAAAGGCAATGATGATGATGAAGCTCACTGCAGTGACCCCTCTTCCACAGCAAAAGCTGATGCACTGCGTGCATGTAAGGGTGTACTCCAGAAGAAGCTGAGGAAAATGAAAAATGACTGGCTTGAAGAGCGAGTAAGAGAAACTCAGAAATATGCCGACACAAACAACACTAGAAAGTTCTTTGAGAGCCTCCGAGCTGTGTTTGGACCATCCCGCTCTGGCACTACGCCACTTCTTGCGTCAGATGGTTCAACACGCATTGTTGAATTGAATGCCATAATTCAGCGTTGGGCAGAACATTTCGGAGGTGTGCTAAATCGGCCATCAAATATAAATACTGAGTCCATTGACCGCCTCCCTCAGACTCCTATTAATGCAGCTCTTGCCAAGCCATTCACAGCAAATGAGACCCGAACTGCCACAAATCAGATGTCCTTTAACAAATCACCGGGCGTGGATTCAATTCCTGCTGAGGTGTATGCCTTCGGTGGAGAAAAGCTTATTGAAAGGTTGACCGAGTTGTTCAATCATATGTTGAAAGCAGGGAAGCTGCCACAGGACTTCAAAGATGCTTCAATCATCCATCTGTACAAAAACAAAGGGGACAGCCAAGTCTGTGACAACCATCGGGGAATCTCTCTACTTTCAATTGCTGGCAAAATATTGGCAAGAATGCTTCTGAATCGCCTTCTTGATCACCTCTCGTCAAATGACTTGCTTCCCGAGAGCCAATGTGGCTTTCGTAAAGAGAGGGGAACGGCGGATATGATTTTTGCTGCCAGACAGATTCAGGAAAAATGCATGGAACAAAATAAAGCGCTGTATATCACATTTGTTGACCTCACAAAAGCATTTGACACAGTGTGTCGTGAAGGCCTCTGGAAAATCTTGGCGAAGTTTGGGTGTCCACCCGAATTCATCACAATAGTGCGCCAGTTTCATGATGGCATGCAAGCTGCAGTCAAAAGCAACGGCAGTGTTTCAGAGCCCTTTGCTGTCACAAATGGGGTAAAACAGGGTTGTGTCTTAGCCCCAACTCTGTTCAGCATCATGTTCTCTGCAATGCTACAAGAAGCCTTTAGCTCTCCTCCTCAAGGGGTAAGCATCAAGTACCGAACTGATGGCAGTCTATTCAACCTCAGGAGACTTCAGGCAAAAACCAAAACCAAAAGTACTCAAGTCTGTGACCTACTATTTGCTGATGATTGTGCACTTCTGGCACACGATGAGGATAGCATGCAAAACTGTGTTGATAAGTTCTCTAGTGCCTGTGACAACTTTGGCCTCAAAATAAGCACAAAGAAGACGGAAGTGCTCCATCAGCCTACTCCAGACGACAAGTATCCTGTGACCCCAAATATCAAAGTCCATGACAGTCTTCTGAAGGTGTCGGAGAACTTCACCTATCTTGGCAGTACACTGTCTTCCGCGGCTCGTGTTGATACTGAAATTCTCTCAAGAATCAGCAAAGCCAGCTCTGCATTTGGCAGGCTTCGAAAGAGAGTATGGGATGTTGCCGGCATTCGCACAGACACTAAGCTGAAAGTGTACAATGCTGTGGTCCTTCCCACCCTACTCTATGGGGCTGAAACCTGGACAGTGTACCAATCGCATGCCAGAAAGCTAAATCACTTTCATCTGGCCTGCCTTAGAAAGATCCTAAGGATCAAATGGCAGGATAAAATTCCAGACACTGAGGTCCTCAATCGTGCCAAGGAATTGAGCATCTTCTGCCACCTGAAAAAAATTCAGCTACGTTGGGCAGGACATGTTGTCAGAATGCCCGACTCCAGACTCCCTAAGCAAATCTTCTTCTCTGAGCTCTCCAATGGAACGAGGAATGTTGGGGCCCCAAAGAGACGTTACAAAGACACTCTCAAGCAATCACTGAAGGCCTTTGCCATTGATGTGAGTGAGTGGGAAAAGCTCTCGCTTGATCGTGCAAATTGGAGGGCGGCCCTTACCAGAAGCAGCAAAGCATGGGAAGCTGACAGAGTCCAGCAGGCTATCAAAAAAAGAGAACGGCGCAAGAAAAGGCCCAGTGGTACTGAACCAACGGAGCACTCTTGTCATTTATGCGGAAGGGTCTGCAGGGCAAAAATAGGACTTATCAGTCACATGAGAAGCCATAAGTCATGAAAGAACAGTCTTTCCATTCTGTCCTCTGTGTCCTTTAGTTCTCTTTATTGTCCATGTGTTGAAATTCTCAACAATTTCTGTTCTTTATTCCTCTGGTGTTGTTAAGGTCATCATCATACCTGATGGACGAACTATTATTATTCAACTGGCGACCAATTCGGTGACAGGAACACGGCAGTACAGCAATGTCCATCGCAAACAATGTATTAGAGAGAATGTATTGGAGGGAGGGAGAGAAAGGAGAGAGGGAGATAGATAGATAGATAGAGAGAGAGTGAGAGAGAGATTGAGAAAGTGAAAGGAGAGAGATAGATAGTGAGCGATAGAGAAAGAGAGGGAGTAAGAGGAAGAGAGAGAAAGAGAAAGTGAGAGAGATAGATGGGGAGAGACAGAGAGAGAGAGAATGGTAGTGAGAGAAAGAGAGAGAGAGAGAAAGGGAGTGAGAGAAAGAGAGACAGAAACGAGAAAGAAAGAGAGAGAACGAGTAAGCAGTGAAAGGCTTTGTCAGAACTTACTGTTGGTGATTCTCTATAAGCTTTTCTATTTCCAGAGTTCCACTGTACCGTGCCAAATCTCCTCTAGAGGTGTACAAGACCTGGGGCCTCAGTATAACTGCTCTCAAAGCAAAATATCAGGTCAGGGACGGTCGGCTGGGTGGCCCACCGGAGCCTCTCACCAATTACATGGATGTAAGTACTGTCATCCACCCCCCCCCCACCCCCACCCCTTTTCATTTTCCCATTTTTAAACAGATACTCTTATGCACAGCAATCTCTCTCTCTCTCTCTCTCTCTCTCTCTCTCTCTCTCTCTCTCTCTCTCTTTCTCTCTCTCTCTCTCTCTCTGTATTTGTCTGTCAACCAGTCAGCCAGACTCTCTCCCCCCCCCACCCTCTCTCTCTCTCTACCTCGCTCTGTCTGTAGGTTTGTAGGAAATCCGCCCTTACATTAATCCCACCAATTCAGTAGATATCTACATCAGATTAACGCGTAGGGTTGCTGGCTCGGTGTTTAGTATAAGAACAGAGATAAACGTAATGGGAATTTAGCAGTATATGGATAAATTTAAAAGGTTCTGAGGGCGTAAAAAGGAACCGACATTCTACTAAATATTACTGCAACGTTACGTTCAAGTTGCCACTAATGTGCTGGGGACCATCATGCAATGCTCCGCCCACCACAATGGATGTGAACAATTTGAACATTCGGAGATGCTCAAGTTGTGTGACGTCACGTGAAACGAACAGTTAAATCATCAGGCAGATAGAGCACTCAGTGAAGATTGTTTTGTGTCTCGGTTTTTGTGAACTATGGAGTTAAATGGAAGGTTGCACATTGGCCAGACTGACACAAGTCAGAACATGGCCTCAATGACAAAAGCTATTCAAACTATTCAACAACAAAACAACCTTCCCATGACTGAAGCAGAGAATTCCAAATCTCAGGCCTCTGAAACGGAAAAAAGATTGTTCATCCATGGTCTTCGGGGACATTTTTGGAATTTTAAGTATTCCCGTCAGTGTCTGCTCTAATATCATTTTCACACCGTCTTTTGTTTCTTAAACCGCATTCAAAAAGTCAACAAAAGCTCCCGGTGACTTTAGGATTTGAATGAATTCTGGAATGAACATCTGTCATTACAGGCTCAGTACTACGGGCCTATCACCATCGGAACTCCTGGTCAACCCTTCAATGTGATCTTTGACACTGGCTCATCAAACCTGTGGGTCCCCTCCAAGAAGTGCAAGCTTACAGATATAGCCTGTCGTAAGTACAGAATTATCAGGGAATCATGCTACAGCAGTTGACACTACGGTTAGGGCTAGGATTAGATTTAGTTTATCTCCTTTAACATCCTCTTCCTTGTTGATTTGGCAACAATAACGTTTTCTGAAAATTTACCACGTTGGTCACAAAAATTCTACCGTAACATGTTCTGGATACATAGCCAGTAATGGCCTCTAGCTTTTTTCTTTAATGTGTGTGTGTGTGTGTGAGCTTTTGCGTCTGTGTAGATTTATTATGTATGTACGTATGTGTGTATGTGTGTACGTATGTGTGAGTGTGCTTATGTGTGTGATGATGATGGTATGTGTGGTACCAGTGCAAGGAGTCCAACAACAAAATATCTTTCTCATGGCTGAAGCAGAGAATTCCAAATCTCAGGCCTCTTGAACTAAAAAGAGTGTTCATCCATGGTGTTCGGGGACATTGTTGGGAATTTTAAACTTTCTACCAATTTCAGTGTCTGCTGATCATCTTAAGATGTCGTGATTTGGGGAATTTTTCCTAAACTTGAAGTGACATGTTGGAGGGACCATTTGACCTATTTCATTAGAAACATAATTTGTGTGTAATCCAACAACATACATGTAGTTTGCTGAAGAGAAAGGGAATGAAACCAGACTTCTACTTTATAATCATAATTGAAAAATGTACGTACACTTTCCATACAACTTAAATTTTTCATGTATGTTTTTCACATGCTGGGGGGCATCCTCCACCCTCACGTGGTTCCTCGTGCACGTAATTCTAGCCCCTTGTGTATCCCCCTCCCCTCCCCCCCCCCCACACACACACACAGTGGTGCACCAGAAGTACGACAGCACAAAATCCAGCACTTACCAGAAGAACGGGACCCGATTCGCCATTGAGTATGGAACTGGAAGTCTGACGGGTTTTCTTAGTACAGATACGGTCACGGTGAGTTCTGTGGATTTATTGTAGGAGGCGCATATCCGTACAACATGTTGTATGGATATGGACAGTGCATATCCGTACAGCGCACACAATTCGATGGCGTAGAACACACACAGGAATACTATATTACTGACCTTGTTAATTTGCATAGTTTTTAAAAATATGAATCAGCTTAGTAGCAAAACAATCCGACTTTTGCTCGGAGATTGCGTAATCTGCCCTAATAATATACTTGAGTATACGTCGATCACCAATGGCTGCCCCAACCCCTTTTCGCCTGATTAGTCAATCTGACTACCGCCCATTGATACAAACTGACTAGACCGTCACGCCCCCAGGTCCATCTGACTATTCCATGTGTTGTCACTTTAAATTCGTGAACACCATACCAAGTTTTGTTTCAGCAAACCTTCACCAGTCGCGCTTTTGGGTAAACATGTTGTACGGATATGCACGGTCCACATCCATACAACATGTTGTACGGATATAATGTACACTTCCTTTCTGGTATACTAGACAACACTGGGACCCATGGAGTAAAGTTTTCTTGCCTGGACTGGAACTTGCATTCCAGCTGCAAAAAGCACAATGGCTACGTTCTGAGCCGTGGCCTAGCGTGGGTGAGGGCCACAGGGACTCCCCCCCCCCCCCCCTTTTCCACTTCAACACAGAAAATCTCCCGTGTTCGAGCATTCAACAGTTTTTCAACATGACGGAACAAATAATTAATGCTGTCTCGTAACATTTTTACAGTATTTTTGTCGCTACTCACAACCATACCCGTCTTCATGTATTCCTTATCGGAGAATTACATAATGCCTTTTCATAGCGTGATTCCCCGTTTGAAGATACCAGTACTGTAATGTTCCATAACATAGCATAAATAGTCATAATTAAAAACTTCATAATTTCACCGAGTAGCAATGGGCGCCAAAATAGCCTCGCTCCACCTTCCCTACCCTCCGCCTCTCCGTGATGTGTGGGACACTGTGACACCGATAGTTGCACTGCGCACATTTTAAACTCCAGCTCACGCCTAAAGTAATCCTTAAAATGCGTGTATGTAGAAGATTTTCTACATGTGCTTGGGGGAGGGGGGGGGGGTAAGAGACTCAACACCGGACCTGTGGACGGGACTCAGGGAGTGCTAAAGGTCTATGGATCAAGAGGGCGCAAAACTTACCTTGCCCCGGGTGCTGGCAACCCACGGTACGCCACTGGCTCTTAGATTGTAAGAGAAATGTAATAAGTTTGGCGGCTATGATGGCACTCTTTTCTTGTCAGCTTCAGTTTGAAAATTAACTGTACTGAAATGTTCAAGTGAATCTGTGGAGAAGTGAGACATTCACACGTGACACCAGGCTGGAGTTAGGTGCCTTTTTATTACACAAAGGTCTTGAGACTTGGCTCTGAAATGTGCCATGAACAGCTGTCGACTCATTTCTTGAGAAGATTTGTTTGAGTGCACCGAAGTGTCTAGGTGTCAAAACAGAAAATATATAGATCTAGTGGAAGAAAAACTGCATGGTTTTATGATACTGATAGGTCTCCATCTCGTTATGTCATTGGCAAAGGTTCTCAGAATTCTGGGAGGAGGGGAAAGCGGGGTGTGTGCGGAGATGATGTAGTAAAATGTCAGTTTACCAGCATTAGTGGTGGTTAGAGAGCGTATAGTCTTCTCTGCTTAACCACTCTCTTTCTCTCTCTCTCTCACTCTCTCTCTGTATCTCTGTCTCTTTTTTCCCCCCAAACAGAAATCTCGAGTTTCTTGTCGTATTTACGATTGCCCCAGTGACCAAACAGTTACTTATAAACCCGAATTCATTATTGCCGTTTTTTTCCGTTCCAGCTTGCCGGTTTGGCTGTGAAAAGCCAAACTTTCGCCGAGGCGATCACACAACCTAGCATCGCGTTCGTCACTGCCAAATTTGACGGCATTCTGGGCATGGGCTATCCAGAGATCTCCGTGGACGGGGTTGTGCCAGTGTTTAACAGCATGGTGACTCAAAAATTGGTGACCCAACCAATGTTTGGCTTTTACTTGAACAGGTGTGTCAGACTTGGGCTGGTGACACACTGACTCAACTTTGTTTCTGGTCTGTTTTAACCCAGTGAACGACATCTCCTTCTCTCTCCGCCACTTGACTCAAGGCGGTTTTGTCTCCCCCGAATAAGTAAAACAGACTTTTTGTTATACTCCCAGTGCACGAGTTTTCGTTTAACTCCATAGTCCACATTTCATTCTCAAATCAAGTCAGAACCAGACTTGACTCAGTGTGTCACCAGCCTAATGGTTTGTTTTTTTCCTTCAGTCATTTATGTGCATAAAACCATTTGACTTGGACAGTCACAAACCTTTCCATGGCTTGCATTTGTCTTGTAATTCTGATTCACATTTGGACTTTTTTGGCCTTTTCAATTGGTTCATCGTCATCATCTTCACCACCATCGTCATCATCATCGTTTTCGTCATGGTCATTATCATCATCATCGTTTTCGTCATGGTCATTATCATCATCATCGTTTTCGTCATGGTCATTATCATCATCATCATCGTTTTCGTCATGGTCATTATCATCATCATCATCGTTTTCGTCATGGTCATTATCATCATCATCGTTTTCGTCATGGTCATTATCATCATCATCATCGTTTTCGTCATGGTCATTATCATCATCATCATCGTTTTCGTCATGGTCATTATCATCATCATCATCGTGGTGGTCATCTACATGACGTGGCTCCTAACTGTTGCTGTTACTATCGTTGTTCTCCTTTTTTGTTTTTCTTGCGTGCGTAAGTGCGTCCGTACTTGCCTACGTGGGCATGCAGCTTCACATCTATATCTTATGACAAATATTACTCGATAATTACGTTAGAAATAATGCACAAATTCCACTAAGCCCTGAAATCTCTCCGTTACACCATAGACGATTCCCTTGGGATGGCGCATGAATTTCTTCGGTTTACTTTAAAAAATGAGGGTAAATAATTATTGTGTTTAGAAAGGAACTAGTGTAGAAAAGTAATTATAGGATAAAGCTTAGAATGGTGGGGGGGGGGGGGAGGGGGGGGGCTGTTGTTTATGCCATGAAATTAAAATAAAAAAAATAAACTAACAAAAAAAAAAATGGAATAAATTCAATATTCTAAAAAACAATTGCTAAAAGGAAAACAATATGAACCAGCTGTCACTGAGTTACAAGAGTATATCCATGGAACTGTTGTCCAAATTTTGCCTGTTGAATACTCTAACCTGACCACATCCTAATACCAGAGACCCCACAGCCACCACTGGTGGAGAACTGAGCTTAGGTGGAGTTGACAAGACCAAATACACAGGGAATTTTAGCTTTGTGGATGTGACGATCAAAGGCTACTGGCAGTTCAAGATGGATGGGTACGTTTTTTCTTCGGCACTAGCTGCGTTTCTCTGTGTGTGTGTGTGTGTGTGTGTGTGTGTGTGTGTGTGTGTGTGTGTGTGTGTATTTATGCACTGCTATAGACTGGGGTCTCCTATGGGACCCAGCCATCTGAATGTCTCCAGGTGTTATGACTGACACTCACCAAGGTCAGTCCAACATAAACAAGTTGTTCCAGAGAGCTGTGGAAAGAACCACGTCACGCGGTGACGGGATCAATGACCCACTAGTAAATAAAAGTGTGTGTGTGGGGGGGGGGGGATAAGCTCAGTGCAACAACCACACACACACAATAACCCAAGGGGAGCGGGTGGGGGTGAGGGAGATGTCAGATACTACACTGTCCTTCGCACTCCCATTCACTCACAAGCTAGCTAACCCTCTCACTCACTCTTCAACTCACTCACTCACTCATCTATCTATCTATCTATCCATCCATCCATCCATCCATCCATCCATCCATCCATCTATTTATCTATCTATCTATTTATCTATCTATCTATCTATCTATCCATCCATCGATCCATCCATCCATCCATCCATCCATCCTGCTCATTAACTAACTCACTCACTCATTCCCAGTTTGAAGGTAGACAAAAGCAACTCTAGCTACTGTAACGGAGGTTGCCATGCTATTGCGGACACCGGCACCTCTCTACTGGCTGGCCCGGCTGCAGAAATCACCAAACTCAACAGAGAACTTGGAGCCACGCTCCTTGCACCAGGAGAGGTAATTACTGTAACGGACCACAAAAAAAAGTTTCCTGAAAAAACAACCAAGTAGCTCGTTTTCAGTTGACTTGTTTGGACACTTCTGACCAGTCATATTTCTTAACATAATTATCGTACGCCGGTCCTTGTGTGTTTTTCAAAATGAAGGTCATACCGTGAGCGATGTTTTGATTTGTTTTTTTATTTAATTATTTATATTAAATTACGTTAAAGTTCAAGTTATGTTTCGGATTGAGGCCATTTTTTTTTTCTTTGGTTGGTAATTTAATGTCAGGAATTCCCCAGCGCTGCTTCAGACGCCAGACACACTACGTCACGTCCGTTTCGTTTCAGTTTGAGTGTGAGACATGATCTCTCTCTCCCCCCCCCCCCCCCCCGGCACTGGCAAAATGGAAACAAGTTTGGGTTTCAGCAGTTCGAGTGCACCAAAAAGTGTCTTCGGTCAACTGGCAAGAGAGACACCTCGCACGCAGAGTCAAAATAAAACACAATTCAGACTTGAATTTTCTTTAAATCAACTAGCCGGACAGACTTGTGGCAGGGTCACAGTTGCTCCAGGTCCTCTTGAACTGGAAAGTTGACAAAAACCCAGGCAAGACTGACTTGTCTCTGTACGCTTCTGGCACAATTTGTGGATAAAAGACGCGCTGCCAGTCTCCAGTCCATGCACTTGACTTGGATAACTTTCTGACACCAACCTTCTTATTACTATGTAAAAGCTATCTATCTATTATTATTATTATTATGTGTGTATCAATGTGGGTTGTGTGTGTGAGCTTTTGTAAGGGTGTAGCTGTATGCCCCTTCTATTTCAATTAAGAGTACCATGTTTGATTGTTTGTAATTGTTTACCCATGTATTTTGACGTGTTGCTTCTGTGAAGCGCATAGAGCATTTTTTAAAATGGATATGCGCTATATAAATGCCATCCGTTATTATTATTATTATTCCCACCCCTTCCCCTGGTCCGCCCCGTGGAAAATAACGTCGTAAGAATCCAGACGCATTGGCTTCGGCTTCGTTTCGTTTTCGGCACTTTTGCTGAATGACGTCATCAGTCTCATCTGGCCAAAAAGGCGGAGAGGATGTCGAAAAACGTTCACAGCACCCTTTACAGGTAGAATGCGCATATCCGCCATCTTGGCTGTCCGGACCCACGCGTCACCATGGCGATGGTGCTATTGATATTGATTCGTTAGCTGATTTGCACTGTGAGCACTTCAGGCGTCGCGAACCAATCGGAGACGAGCTGAAAACAGTTAACCGCAGTAAACAATGGCACGTTGTGTTCTTGCACATTGGAGATGTTCAGTCAATTCTTTCACTTCCCTTCCCTTGTTTACACGGATGGTAGGGAATCCGACCAGTTTGGATCCATCCTTTCCACCTCTGTCATATCAATCAGCTAAAATGCAATCAGCAGGCGTTTTGACCGCTCAGTCATATCTCGAAGTTACACTCATCAGCTGATCCGCCCGCCATCTTGTTTGGCGGAAGAACAAAACCAAAACACTCTGTGACGTCGTGCGCATTCTACCTACAGTGCATAGATTTCCACTCTCGTCTCATTGCGCTTTTTCACTGAGATTGACGTCTTGCGGCAAGACTGCCGATAGCGAACCGAAAACGAAACGAAACCGAAGCGTCTAAGTTGGGGCTTTTACTCACCATTCATTTTCAACATGTGTGTTTTGTTCTCTGTTCCCAGTACCAATTCAACTGTAGTCAAATCCCCACCCTCCCCAACCTCAACTTTGAGATAGGCGGGACAACGTTCACTCTGACAGCCAAACAATACGTGCTGCAGGTCAGTCTGGGCTTCCTTGTGTCTTCATACTTTCATTAAATGTGTAAACTTTCGTCATTTCTTTACCACCTTCTTTCCCACGCAATTCCAAAATATTCAACCATTCATGCATTCATTCAGTCTGTCCCTATTCACTCAGATCATTCTTACAGTAAACATTAATTAAGCAAATACTTGAATCTTATTCGTTCACTCATTCAATTATTAATCCGTTTGTTCATTCAACTCTTCGTTCATTATTCTATTAATTCTCTCGTCATTAACTCACTATTACATTAAACTTAAGCCATAAAAATAATTGACATGTAAAACCATTCATTCATTCATTCGTTCATTCATTCATTCATTCATTCATTCATTCATTCATTCATTCATTCATTCATTCATTCATTCATTCATTCATCCAGTCATTCCTTCATTCAGTCTTTATTTTGTTCGTTCTTTCCTCATTCACGCATTCTTACATTAAAACATTGCCCAGCAGCAGTTAATTCATCCATTGCACCTTCCATTCTTCATTCATTCTTTCGTCTATCATTCATTCATTCATCCACTCATTGTCTTTCCCATGCCACAGTTGACCCAGCAAGGAGTGACCATCTGTCTGAGCGGTTTCATTCCCGTTAACATCGCCCCTCCAAGGGGCCCCCTCTGGATTCTGGGCGATGTCTTCCTCGGCGCTTACTACACACAGTTCGATTTCGGTAACAACAGAGTGGGTTTTGCTCAGGCCAAACAGTAATGAAGGCAGTCGAACTTGAGCACGGTGTACACACTGCAGCAATGGAGATTGGTCAATAGACTTTGTGTTATCAAAACTTTACACTGCACCCTTTTATTTGTCAGTCCGGATTACTGAAAATTTAGTTTAATGAATACATCCTACCCAGCCAGTTATCCTACGTCAATCCGACTTGCTCGGTCCGCTAGTGACGACATCGCGCTGATGTCATTTTGACTTAGGCAGTCCCCCCTTACAGAAATCATAATTCTACAAATCTACGGCGATTTGACATAGAAAATCTGATGTTAGCTAGGTCATTATATTATTAATATTTAGTATCTATATCAATTTCAAACATAGATCATGTCTAAATAAAATTTCAAAGCTTAGAGTTACGACCTCCTTGTTTTATTTTACTTCCTCTTGCAAATGTGAGAAAGGACTGGCGTCATCCCGCCTCTTCCAGCCTTTCTCTAAAATTCAAAATTCTTTTTAGAGAGAAAATAAGACAAAAGGGCGTCTTGCAGCTTCGCGAATTAGACAGACATGACATTAAAACAGAATACATGTATAAACTTCTGTGTGAAATGTGACAGTAAAGAGTTCTGAAAAAGTTTGCTTTTTCGTCCTGCTTTCTTTTCGGTTTCCATAAACACTGAACAATTCTGCATAATAAAAAATGTTTATGAGATGGACAAAATGGTGATACATTTTTTTTTATTGCCAGACACGGGCAGCCAAAGAAACTCAAGTGTTTTTGTTTTTTTTTCCCTGTATTTTTATGTCATCGTGTCCACTTTTGATGTTTTAGTAAAAAAATACACAAAAACACCTTTCTGTCCAAAAAACAAAAAAAATTATATTTAACAATGTTATATCAGAGGGAAAGCGTTGACCACAAGCTGGTTTTCTTCATTAGGAGATCCATTATCAGAAAGACTGTAACTTCCCGCAAGACAGATCAAATAAATACATGTATCATTTTCAAATTCAACAAAGAGGTCTTCCATAAACTCTTCCATAAACTCTTCCATAAACTCTTCCATAAACTCTTCCATAAACTCTTCCATAAACTCTTCCATAAACTCTTCCATAAACTCTTCTGGTTTTCTTTCTCTCCTCTCCTCCCCTCTCCCTTGCATTATCATCTTTTTTCAAGCCCGTCACAGTTTGTATTTATCTGCCAGAAATATTCTGCTATTTTAACACCATCTATCTATCTATCTATCTATCTATCTATCTATCTATCTATCTATCTATCTATCTATCTATCTATCTATCTATCTATCTATCTATCTATCTACTTATCTACCTATCTATCTATCTATCTATCTATCTATCTATCTATCTATCTATCTATCTATCTATCTATCTATCTATCTATCTATTTATCTTTCTATCTATCTATCTATCTATCTATCTATCTATCTATCTATCTATCTATCTATCTATCTATCTATCTATCTACCCACCTACCTACCTACCTACCTACCCACCTACCTACCTACCTACCTATCTACCTACCTACCTATCTACCTACTTACCTACCTACCTACCCACCTACCTACCTACCTACCTACCTATCTATCTATCTATCTATCTATCTATCTATCTATCTATCTATCTATCTATCTATCTATCTATCTATCTATCTGCCGCCTGTTTGTCTGCCTGTCTGTCTGCCTTTCTGCCTATCTTTTAGCCCGCATGCCTGCCTGTCTGTCCATTTGTCTATCTATCCGTCCGTTTGCCTGGACTCTGACCAATTATTCCAGTAGCCAAAGTAACAATATTTGTGTTCTGAGAATAATAATTATAGATCTAGGTCCAAGAAAAAAGTATGAACTTTAGCGGCTATGATGACACTCATATTTTGTATCAGTGGATTGAGCTGTCAGTGCGAATTTTACATTTTTTCTTCCAGGCAAGGCTCGTCGATGAGGGGAGACAATCGAGAAAAACAAATAATCACTTTTTTTAAAATTCTGTTGTGTCCCTTCGAAGGAATAAGAGCTTACAAACACAGGCATTTCAGTTGGAATGGGGAGACAAGCAATGGCCGTGAAATAACCATTACTTTTACAGTGACGTCCCTTGCACGACTTGATTCTATGAGGCATTCAACAAAAAGCTAAAAATAAGACATCAGTCTTTCTGATTGTTTGTCTTTATAACCTATGCCTGGTATAAATCTGCTTCCATTCTTCCTCTCTGTCTCTCTCTTTCTCTCTCCCTTTCTTTCTCTCTTTCTCTCTCCCTTTCTTTCTCTCTTTCTCTCTCCCTTTCTTTCTCTCTTTCTCTCTTCCCCTCCCTCTCTCTCTTACTCTCTCTGTACCTCTCTCTTAGCTCAGTTTTTGTCTTCCCGTCTGCATAATTATGTCTCCCTCTATCTGTCTCTCTGGATATCTATCTCCCTTAGCTGTCTGCCTGCCTGTCTGTCTGCATGTCTATCAGTCTGTCTGGACATCTGACTCCCTTGGCTGCCCGTCTACCTGTCTGCCTGCCTGCCTGTCTGTCTGTCGCTCTATCTCATCCCCTCTCTCTCTCTCTGCCACTCTCTGTCACTCTCTCTCTCTTTCTCTCTCTCTTACTCTCGTTCTCTACCGGGTAAGACCCTCCCCTACGCTTAGGGCTCCATGTCTAACGAGTCTGTGTATACACACGACCCCCCCCCCCCCTTCAACTGTCACGACCATGACCAGCTTACGTATCATGAACAATTGGCACCAGCCCACAGTTATTTCGGAGCCTAGTTCTAAGCTCAGGCAGAGTTTAAGCTTCAAGCATAGATCTACACTAGTGAACGGCTTCAAGAGTTTTATTGAGTTGTCATGCTCAAATAACTAAAAATATCAGATTACAAGTTCTTTTATGAATTTCTTGCAATGTGCCTTGCGTCAGTTAAGAAAAAGAAAAACAAATTCAAAATTACCTTTTGTAAAGATGCTTGGCGTGTGCAGATCAACTTCGCACTTGGCTGTTCTTTTCACGTTTTACCATTTGCAAACTCTGTTACCGCCGTGGTATGTACAAAGATCGTATGCGTCAAACATAAACTTTGGCAGCAGATGCGAACAGAACATCTAGTATGGCGTGTCTGCTTGGTGTTTTTTCTTTTTCCCTTTTTAGTCGCCATTTTGTGGGAACCAAAAGAGACTGTAAGTCGTACAGAAATAAAACTTAGATAAAATGGTAGAGCACAATATTAAAATTTTATTCGATAAAATAATGTTAAAACATGGATTTGATCTGAATTTGCATGTACTGTCTTTTGCCGTTTCTTGGCAGAACAGTAAAGGCTCGCTGAATTTCGTCAGCGACAGAATTGTATCCCTTTCTGTATTCAGTCACCTTTTCAGAATTAAAATGCAATATTTATACCCTCAGTGACAGACGTGTATAAAGAGAATGTTCTGGTATGATTCATTCGCGTCATCGAAATTGTGAGGTAGACTACAGGACGCTTCGCCTCGCCACCATTTTAAAGATAAACAAGAAAACTATACACCCCCCTCCCCCCTCCGGGCCACCCTTGGGGAGAAAAGTAGAGCAGTTTAAACCACAAGTGCATTTTAAAATCATCCGTGACAACAGAACAAAGAGATGTGGCGATACAGATTATTATACTTCGTGTGTCTTTAACGAGAGAACGCTTTCGTTCACCTTGAAGTGGGGAAAAGATTGGTGAATACACAGAGAGCAATACTCCAAGCAAAGAAGTAAACTATAATTATGTTGAGGACATTTTAGTTTTGTTACACAGATATTCATTTTTGGTCGGTAGCTTGACGAGTGGGTGCAAGAGTGAGCATCAGTCTTGAAATGTGACTCAAACAAAGTTTTGCGCCGAAAATCACTATGAAATATTTTAACATGGCACCACTGACTATAGACCAAAGAAAGAATCTGCACGAAAAGTCGGGTCAGTATAGGCACAGAGCTGACTGTGTACATGTATTTGAAGATACAGGCAAACAGATAAATAGAATGGGAATATTAGTAATATTATTACAAATAATTTTTTAAAGTTCTGGGGAAAGTAAATGGGAACCGATATTCTACTAAATATTATTGCAATATTTCTTTCAAGTTGCCACAAATGTGCTGTGGACCACCATGCAATGCTCCACCCACCACAATAGATGTAAACAATTTGAACATTCGGAGATGCCCCAGTTGTGTGTTGTCAGAGGAAACAAAACACTGAAATCATCAGGTGGATAGTCAAGTCTGTTTGTGTCTCGGTTTTGTGAACTATGGGGTTAAACCAGACGTCGCACATTAGAGAGATAGACAAGTCAGAAACTGGCCTCAATGACAAACCTGTTCAAATCTTCACTTCACTGACGCCTCTAATATCGTTTTCACATCGTCTTTTGTTTCTCAAATCTCATTCAACAAGTCAACAAAAGCACCCAGCGGCTTTAGGACTTGAATGAATTCAGGATATAATGTATCACAGGTGAACCCGAACATTGAGTTAGCGGCCTCGTCATTACCGAATACATTAAGCCTTCGTTTCATTAATCTGTAGTGCAAATCTCTCCCACACGTACCCACCTGTTCTTCAATCTCACCTGCAGTCATTTAGCGACATCTTTATGCTCTGCTTGGTTACAAAGTGTTCTTGGTAGTCTGTTTTGCGTAGGTTTTGACTCAGATTTGAATTTTCTTTGAATCAGCTAATGAGACAGACCAG